>KK117483.1:424081-486483 GCA_000611955.2 Stegodyphus mimosarum
CCTAGAATCCTGCTCCAGCGGGAGAAACTTTCAGAGTTGGTTCCTTCGACGACGAGGCCCCCGAAGAATCATTAGCTCCCGTAGCGTTAATGAACCGAAGCGAATGAAGCGATTTAAATTCATTCCTTATAGAATGCACAAGGAGAAATTTGTAGCGAGCTGTAACGATGTTTCAAACGTGATATATTTATTTTGTGTGTTTTCATTGTAGATTTCTGCTGCTAGCTTCACGCTTAATTGATTCCGAGGATTGGTGGCACGTAATTTGTTTGAGTAAATAAGGGAATTTAAAAAAAATGCTGCAAAAAATTTTTAAAAGGTTATTTAAAGTCGAGTATAGTGTTATAGATTTGTTCCAATATTTCAACTTATACATTCTATGCATCTATTAATTATCTCTTTGGTTACGATATACGTATATGTTTTATAATAATAAATATTCGGTAAGAAAAGTAAACATTTCTGGGAATGTGAAAATGCTACATCACATTTATGCTTTAATTTTGATATTGTTTTGTAGAAATATATAATTGATATTGTTTTACAAATTTACGTTACTTTTAAGTGTAAACCGTTCTATAATGTTCATAGTTTGAAAACTGAGTTTATTGATTCCTAAGGGTAGGATTCACTGAAAGAATGCTCCTCATTTTCAAAAATAACCAAAAATGTAAGACAGCAGAATTAAATTTTTAAAAATGCAATTTACTTAAAACAAATGATCATTGATCGTTTATGTACTTCTGGTACACAATTACAAAAGAGATTAACCAGTATAGTACATATTAATACCATATTAACATTTGTTTGATTTGGCAAAATAGGATGTACACTAGCACATCGTCAAAAGGTGGCGGAATAAGGAAGATGAAAGTTCATGAATTTAGGTTAAGTGCACAATAAACAGTCAAAATCTCGATGAAAAATGCTTATTAGAACAAATAAAATTTTCGAAACAAAAATATATTACTAGCGAGCTGCTGCCACGGCAATATTTATAAGTTCCATGTACTGAAAATCTAAAATTAAATGAACTGTTAGTTTAATGCACTGTACACAGATTTGCTAGCTGTGGCCAAAGCAAAATTTACCACTCTGCACACTTGAAAAGAAAATGCACAAAAACATTTCGGTATGAATGTAATCAGTTCATTCTTTCCAAACAATTCTTAAAGAATTTTAAATGAAGAATTGAAAATCTGAAAATAAAATAAATTGATAATTTAATGTACTGTACACAAATTTTCTAGCTGTGGCCAAAGCACAGTTTACCTCTATGCACACCAAAAAAATGCACAATAGCATTTCATTATGAATGAAATCAGTTCATTCTTTCCAAACAACTCATACAGAGTTTTTAACTGAAGAATTGAAAAATTTGAAAATAAAATAATTGTTAATTTAATGTACTGTACACAAATTTGCCAGCTGTGGACAAAGAGAAATTTACGTCTATGCACAACTGAAAAGAAAATGCACAAAAACATTTCAGTAATGAATGAAATCAGTTCATTCTTTTCAAACAATTCGTAAAGAATTTCAACTTAAGAACTGAAAATAAAATAAATTGTTAATTTAATGTACTGTACACAAATTTGCTAGCTGTGGACAAAGAGAAATTTACGTCTATGCACAACTGAAAAGAAAATGCGCAAAAACATTTCAGTATGAATGAAATTAGTCCATTCTTTCCAAGCAACAAACAATAAGATTGTTTTGTTGCCAAACCAGGAAACGAAAACTTTTGACACTTCAGGTTAATGTATATACATATGACCTCATGATTTAAATTTAAGGTAATACAACAATTTTTATGAATATCAATAAAAGAATTAACGTGGCAATAATATATCGTGTCAAAAAGTTCTAATTTGAAACAAAAAAGGTGCCAACACAGTTATTTATTTAAAATGCTAACATTAACGAAATATTTTCGACATACAATGACGTCACATGTAATCGCGTACTTTCTTTAATGTAATAGTAATATGTTTAACCTTTGTCAGTGCTATCTTTATTTCATAGTTTATAACACTTGCGAATTTGTAATTAGAGAACTCTACGATTTGAAAGCGAGTAGTGGCAACACTTTTCGAAATAAAGTATTTTTATCTCCAACGAGCCAGACTGTTGCCACTCGGAAAAGTGAGTGTAAAAATTAACATTTTCAGAGTTTTTAATTAATATCTCGGCTGATTAAAGTCGTACGAAGATGGGAATAGTCGAAATGGCTTCCTACGAAGTTTTTAAATCCGAAAGTACAACTCCCCGCTGTTCCGGAGGAGATGATGTTAAAACACAAAAACAAACAGACAGACATACGTGCGCAGATTTGCAGATTTTAATAGTATAGGTTAATTATACATTGGACCTCTTCTAAACTGTTGATAGAACTAAGTCACCTTAAGTCTTACGGGGAACATAAGAATGTCAGTAAGAAATTTCACTAAGCCCACTGCTAAGCAAATTTGCTTAACACTTAACCCGCCATTCTTATGCTGTTGTAAGTTAATGAGAATAGTTGCTATTGGCTGCTATTACACCCTCGTAAATTCAGATTGTGCATTGTTTATCATCGTTTAGCTATTATCGTAAGTTTCATTAGTTTCAAATCCGCATATATTATTGAGCAGATTTGGGAACAGTTTAAATTTTTCATTATAGAAAGCTTTCAAAACCAGCAAATAAATCTATTTTCTTGGAGGTAAATGATTGCTGATTTGCTTTTTGGTGTAGCGAAAGACATATAAAAAACCATGTGTAATTCGGGAGATATTTGCCACAAGAAAATTTTGAGAGAAAATTTATGTGACACTGTGTAAAGTAACGTAACGCCCCCCCCCGCATTTATTGAACCGGGTTTAGAAGAAAGATTTAATTATTAAAGGAAATTAAAGATTATATGCGGGATTAAGAGAAAAATCAGAATCTTCACAGAATTGTTAATTTATAGTATTTTTTAAAGCTACGGAATCATGTATATATCTTTAAATATTCATTTGGGATGAACAAGAAAAAACTGAGAACTTATAATAAATAATAATAACACACAGAAAAATAAATGACCGAAAATAGCTGAAGGAGACCGTGAATCAGTGAGCACGAATTCAGATATTACACCACCAAAATGCATGATCTTAAAGCAACCTATGAGCCAGATTTTTTACTTCATTGTACGAAGTAAAATAGGTACTGAAATTAAAGTAAAAATAGTAATTAAAATAGGTATTGAAAATAAAGTAGGTAATAATTTCGAGTATCATATTTCAACGAAAATATCCATTTTGACCGCTCTCAAATCCAATGTAATAATGTTTCTGCCTGACATCTGCATATATGGACAGAATAAAGGAATCTTTTCCCCAAAACGACTTATAAAATGGATTTAAAACGGATTCAGAAGAGATTTTTTCGTGACATCTGTACGTATGCATGTATCTCGCATAACTTAAAACAGAAAGTTGAAAGTTTGCTTATGGGAGTGCAATAACATGTAGCTGGCTCCTCCCTTTTTAATTACAATCCGCCGCATCAACTTAATATAGAGACATTGGGAAACAAGAAAATACTTGATGAAAGACTACTGAAAAAATGCACATGTTTACGAAATGTTTTCGGTGTTATATGTACACTCACTACGTTACCCGGCTTATGAACGCAGTTTATTCTTATATGTTTTTCAAATTGTGCACCTTTTGCTTTAAAAGTGATTTAGTTACGTTATTCAAGTGTTCAGATTAAGGGTTTTATGCCTGTAGTTAATCTGCATGCCATAGTTGTAGAATTATCAACAGTTTAAAATTTGTTAAGCGGTACTAAGCCTAGAGCTACCGCCATTTCTTTATATTTGAAGCTCTTTGTAGAGTGCACCAATTTCAACGCTGCTGAGTAGGACCAAAAGTAAACTTTCAGTTTTGTGCGCCGAAAAATCACTTTTCCTGCCCCTGGCCGAATATCTTGTTTTTGCTAGAAATTCTAATTTTAATTCTAAAAATTGTTTTTCATTTTAACCATTTTTAACTGTATTTGGTGTTTTATATTTTTTGTATTTTGCAACTTTTAATGAAGATATTTTGAGGTTTTATGAATTTTTGCCTTGTCACGAAATAAGAACTGAGTTAATTGAATAAGAAAATTTGAGGAAATGAGTTTAAATGAAATGCAAAAAAAATCTGTAAAATTTAATAGGCCGTACAAAGATGTCATGTGGTGTCCACATAAAGATTTTTTTATCAGTAAGATGAAAAGTTATATTAAGAAAATAAAAAATAATTCTAAAAAACTTTAAACTTTGCTTGCTAAATATTTGTATTGAAACATACATACACACTAATAAAAATATCGAGGACAGATATTCAAATTTGTGTTAATTTTTTACCTGAAATCTAACGTTTTGCACGTGAAAGACATTTTTTGTACTTATATTTTGATATGCCAAAGTATTAATATCTATATATTAAATTTAAAGACTGAATTTTGTGTAAACTATTTCTAATATCTTTAATTAATCCTTAAATAACTTACTTTAATTTAAACAAAAAATTAAAAAATTAAGAAATTTCTCGCTCTTTTGAGAAGAAAACTTCTCAGTCGGACGAAACTTGACAATAAATAATGATAATTTAGTCTTTTTCTCCTATTTACTTAATTTTTCTTTGATGCATAAATAAAAATATACATGTAAAAAACTGTAAACTTCTTTTATTTCTTAGTATATTGGCACTTGATGGCGTTTCGATTCCAATAATGTTTGTAGTAGAGACCTTAGGTTATCTGGAAGCAGGAGTCATGGAAAAGGAGCAATGCCCTCTCCGGGACTCGAACAACGGACCTCTCGAATACGCGTCGAGCCTCCTGACCACCACACCACGAAGGCAGGAGAAATATTTTATATACTCCCCCTTTTAAAGGGCGACTGGAGATTTGGGGACCCAGTCACTAAATTCTGGTAGCGGAGAATCATCATTCACCAGTTCCCAGTTCGGGCACCAGTTGCAGAGATATTAGGTTATTTGGAAGCTGGAGTCATTGAAAATGAGCAATGCCCTCGCCGGGACTCGAACCATGGACCTCTTAAATACGTGTCGTGCGTGCTGACCACTACAACACGAAGGCATGCGAAGAAGGCGGGAGAAATACCAACGATCACGATTTGGCGATTGAGTCCCTTAATGCCCACACGCCCTTTAAAAGCGGGAGTATATAAGGTATTTCTCCCACCTTCTTAGCATACCTTCGTGGTGTAGTAGTCATCACGCTCGGCGCTTATTCGAGAGGTCCGTAGTTCGAGTCCTGACTAGGGCATTGCTCATTCTTCCCATCTCCTACTACAAAATATTCTAATGACTCTACAGTGGCTCCCGAACTATAAAGGTGGTGGATGATGATTCTCGACCCCCAGGACTTGGTGATTGGGCTCCCTAATTCCCAGTCGCCCTTTAAAAAGTGGAATATGTAATGTATTTCTCCCACCTTCTTTGCATGCCTTTGTGGTGTAGTGGTCAGCACGCTCGGCGCGTGTTCGAGAGTCCGGGATTCGAGTCCCGGCGAGGGCATTGCTCATTTTTCATCTGTCCTGCTTTTGAAAAATACCTAATGTCTCTACAATATATTTAAAACTAATATGAGAATGTTACATACCTTTTGTATATTTGTAAACTTAAAAAATGTATAACATCATTCTATGAAAACGTTTAATTTTTTAAGTTATATGTATCATGAATTCAATATTTTCAAATTAATCAAATTAAAAAGTAAAAAAATAATATTTTTACGTTCTCATCTGTTGCGTTTAATCATAAGAGACAGATTAAGAAAAGATAAATATCTTATATTTTGTCGAATGGCAACAGACTCCAATGAAAAGCGAAGCAACGCATTTAAAGTGAATGACATTTAAATCGAATCAACGATTGAGATTAAACAACCGGTTTGGGGCAAATAAAACAATACATAAAATTAGCAATTCAGTCAAACGGAATTAAGTATTTTCCGAAACATGCAACAACTTGCATTTTGTTTCAACGATTAGCTATTTCAAACCTCCAAATTAGGGTTAAAACAAGAAATACTATGAAAGGAATCAAGATGCATCCTTCTTTCAGAAAAACGCTCAAGTCTTATACACTACACTGTTAAAATGCTTCTTAATATACAGGCATTGAATCTGATATGAACCCCTATAATGCAAGATTTACAAACGTGGAGAAATCACGGAAATCGTCTCAGGAGAAATGTTCTTAATTGACTGTAGCAGCGAAATGCTCTGCAGATAAATTAGCTCTTGTTATGTAACAGTAGCAGTATCGGCTGCAACGTTTCAGCTTAATTGACTTAACAATTTCAGTGTGAAACGATAAACTGCTTTGGTAATTCTGTGGATGGGTATCAGTCTCAAGAATGTTAATGATATATTGTTTTTACCTGCCACAAGTCTATATATTATATAGGTAGGGCATGTAATGTATCCGTTGCAAAAATTTTATAAGGAGTTGTAAGTGAATAAGTACGAATTAGGATTCTACTATACGTTTTTGTTATTTTTACAATGGTATTTATTTGCGTATAATGGTTGTTTCGTCTACAATAGCTGTTATACCAAACTCAGCAAAAATTTCTGTTTTCTATATTTAAGCTTAATGAATTCGTATAAACAGCTGATTTGATTTGAGGTAAAATTGAATAGTCGAAAGTGTAGTACTGTTCTTAAAACACATAGCAATTCTTAATGAAGAAACGGAATCGGTATTTTGTTTGAAGCTCTTAACATTTTTAATAAGAACATTATATTATACTATAAAAATAAAATATGAAAACTCTCATATTTTACATTACGCTCAAAGAAGGCGTTTTATTTAACCTTTTCTGTGTTACCTTTATTTATTAAACAACGTGTTCTTCGTACTTAAACCATAAAATTCAATTCAACAGCAACATCTCAAAAAAAAATCTGAAAGCTTTCAGATTTTAAATTACTCCCAAACAGGAGTTTTTTTAACGTTTTGTTTGTTACCTTTATTTATTTAATATGATATTCTTCTCACTTAAATCCTAAAATTCAGTTCAACAGTTCAGTTATTTTTAGTTGATATTACTTTAACATTTAAGAATAATGAAATGATATGATTTTCATATACAAGAATAATGCTAATAATATAATTTTCATTTATAAATGCACCGCATAACTGTTATTCGAATGAGTTTATGACTATAAGATGAATTTTAAAATTCCTTGATTTACTTTTGTCGGGACTGAGTTTTCGGTGCATATTCTTGGAAAACATCTTCGTAACAGCTTAAAGTCCTGATCTTGAACAGGGAGCTGAATGCAACTATATTCGGTGGTAGGATACTGTGATTAAGTTGAAGAATAACTGCACTTGAAAGGGATTTAAAATCCTCTTTTATTAAATTACTATTATTTACAAACCACTTCCCAACTCGGGAGGGATACAGAAAGTAAAAGACCACACTTGGGTCTAAAATGAACAATCAGATAAATTTAAACTAAAAATAAATAGAAATTAAATAGTCGTTGCTCACAGAGCTTATAACGCGAGGTTGGCCTCTAACTAAATAGTGCGTAGCAAGATTTACTAGTGCTGACGCACTTGGATTTATTTCAATAGGCAATCACGTAAAAGCACTATGGCTTAGAATTTAACTGCTAGCTGGTCAGGCGAACGTCAAATAGAGTGACCGTGATCTGAGACTAAAAGCTCTCTCACACTGAGAGGTTTCTACCTCTTGCTTAAATAGTCGTTGGCTCCATTTCAAATTAGCATAAGCTGAAAACGCGCGCTTCTTCTAACGGGAAGTTGAAAATGAGAAGAGATAGAAAGATTTAAATTAAAATAAAACTTTGTTAGTTTAACTAAAACCTTACACTTTAAGGAATTGAAAGAACTCTTGGCTTACTATATAAATAAAAATCATTAATGTAGCCTTAGTTTGATTTGATTTAAATAATGTGTTTAATCGTCTAGGCTACTAAACGAATTTTTATCTTGTCTTTAAGTAGAAATATAAAAGCATTAAATGAATATATAGCATTAAAACTCCTTGTGGGCTTCAGCTTTGACTACAGAATTAAACTAATTAGCATAAATTGACCTTTCTCATGGAAAAAACAGACAGCAGAGAATTAAATTATTTACAACGCTCATGTCGAATTTTAGCCCATCATTTGATTGAACTAGTTTCGCGAACTACTTTTTAATATTCAAAAACAAGGGAAAACTTGTCGAAATGTCGTTCAAGTTGATCAAAACAGAGACATTTCAGAACTACCAACTGAAGCTGCTAAGTCTCTGTATGTCTTAGAAATATAAGATAGATTTCAACATAAGCAAAATCATGTTAATAAAAGAGCTTATGAACTTTTAAGAAAATTCTTAAAAGTTCTTGCAACGGGGCACTCTATCTGTATTGTACTGCGTTAATTCTCAACAGAAATCAATTCATGTATTTAGTTTTCGAGAGGTGGAGTTAAATGCTTTCCGCCTTGGATTATATAACCAAGAGTCTGGTTAATTCTAAGTTAGGAGTTATTTGTTTTAACTGAAACCGCATTTAGTTTCGTTGCTTTAGATGATAAATAAATACAGTGATAATATCGGTATTTTTCCATTCATCGTTTTTTAGTAATCGTAGCCTTCATATCTGAGGTAAGATGTAACTTCTGTTAAATATTTGTGAAGTTTTCTTATAATAAACATATAATTTAAAGAAGGAGATTCCAAATAAATATGAACTTTTCTTCAACATATAATGAGCTTAGAAGACAATGAGTGTACGAGGAGGTAACATGAAGCGATTTTTACCAATTAACTTATAAGGTATATCTCCCACATTCTTAGCGGCCTTCGTGGTGTAGTGGTCAGCACACTGAGCCGGTATTTCAGAGGTCCGTGGTTCGATTCCCGGCGAAGGAATTGCATATTTTTCATGTCTCCTGTTAATAAATAACCTAATGTCTCTACAGTGGCGCCCGAACTAAAAGGGTTGTGGATGATGACTCTCCACACCCAGGATTTGGCGACTAGGTCCCCTAAAACCCTAGTCGCCCTTTAAAAAGGGGAGTATATAAGGTATATCTCCCACATTCTTAGCGGCCTTCGTGGTGTAATGGTCAGCACACTGAGCCGGTATTTCAGAGGTCCGTGGTTCGATCCCCGGCGAAGGCATTGCATATTTTTCATCTCTCTTGTTCCAAAAAAAATACCTAATGTCTCTACAAACTATTTATATGTAATTCGATTAAAGCCAATACTTATTAACGCGGAAACTGTTTAAGAGATAATGCATTCATTAAGTTGTAAGGAACAACAATGAAATTAATTATAGTGTATTCCTTTGCATAAGCAAGAAATTTTTAGCACTTTTTTCTTGGCTATTGAAGTCCGAGGGATCGGCTTTTACGAGGCTTCAAAATGGCTTAAATAACACAGATACAGATAAATCCGGATGAATGGCATAGCCCTTTGTTTCACCATTAATTAACATCGTTATCTCACAGATCATAACATTTATAGGTTCGTCCTTAGAATTGTTAATGAGACTTTTGTTTATTGATTGCTCGCTTATTCTCGGCCTATTTTTCGAATGGATGAGGACTGTACACATCTTCAACATTTTTGGTAAGTCTATATCAGTTAAACTACTGATTATTCGAATGACTGGCAATTTAATTATAGGTCGGTTAGGCTTATACATGAGTTTTCAATTCTGGCTGAGATTTTGCAGATCTTCTCGACTTGCAGAGTAGTTAGGAGTTTTGATGCTGGAAGGTTAAAAATGCCAAGACTTAGAGTACCTCAGCCAAGATTCGAACCCTGGACCTTTCAAATACGCGTTGATTATGCTTCCAATTACACCACGAAGACATGCGGAAAGGAGGGAGAAAATACCTTATATACTAGCCCTTTTAGAGGGGGACTCGGGATTGGGAGACCCACTCGCCAAATCCTGGTGGTGACGAATTAGCTTCCACCACCTTTTAGTTCGAGTGCCACTTGTAGAGTCATAAGGTTATTTTGAAACAAGAGACGTGAAAAGTCTGAAATACCCTTGCTGGGACTCGAACACTGGACCTCTCATACGTGTAAAGTATGCTCCCTGTTACATCACGAAGGCTTGAAGAAAGGAGGGAGAAAATATAAAATCATAGAACTAAACTAAGCAACAGAAGTTCACTTTGGTTTTACGTCTTGTAGAATATCAGTGAATTAAATTATTTATATTTCAAAAAGTTTAATCTTAGATCTTACGACTAAGATTAGCTAGTTACACACTTATATTTAACTACATTTTCAAGTAAAAGACGCTCATCAACTGGTAGCAGTATCGGAAACAGTGGATGGCAAAATACGAGTTTCACTGCAAGCTGCTAAAGTTACTAATTTTCACTCTCTCTCTTTAAAACTTAGTTTCTTACGCAAATCTGTCAATTAAATACTCTGCATACTGTAATTTTGAAATTCTGTAACCGTTAATTCTTAGTTAGAAAAATTAAGCGTTCATTTGGCGACAGTTTCAATACAAACAGACTTGACTTCCTGCCTTAGAAGTCGGACAATAATATAGAGAGGCAATGAGAAAAAAATTGCCTTCCCAAGTAAATAAATTTCTCGGTTTTACTTTACTACTTGAACAAATGAAAAACTAACATCTTATGGCCCACCAGTAGCCAAACTGTAAAACTGCTAAACTCTAGTAATTCGGCCTCGGTTTAAATCTTGACGAACAGGCTGTCTCATGAACGATTGACAACCGCAGTTTTGAGATTATCCATAGGCAACGTTAATATGAGACAATTCCAGTTAAAAAGGTCTTTGCAAACGTATCCAATCTTTTAGGTAGTAACCCTTCCACGGTTTTCCATAACCGAAACCAATCCAATTAAGTTAGCATTTAGTTCTCTCTTAATTAATTTTTTTTCTCTATGCTATGCAAGCTACAAAGAAGACCATATCGTTTGCGAAATTTTGCATTTCGTATCTTTGAAACTGCTCATTCCATTCTGTTATTTCTTTTTCTGTTTGACTAAAGAGAAAATTGGAGCATTTAGCAGTTAATGAGGAAGAACGAGTCACGTATCTTCTTTAATTGAAAAACACAATTGCAGTCAAACACCCCAAAAGAAGAAGAACCTAATAATGAAGCAAAAATTCCCCTCATTAATAATGATACTGAGCGGAAAAATTCGCTGCTCGTAAGCAACGGTTAACCAAATTGAATAAAGCATTGAGGTCATTCTTCCAAGAAGCAAAATGTTGAGGTTGGGATTACTTATAGTGACACCAGTCTAATATTGGGATACAATCTCGAGGGTAATATTTCTGAATTTGGAATGTTATCAGCCTGCTCTCATCCGGGGTCTTGTTTTTCATCTCGCGGCGGGAGATTTGTCAGGTTCCCGAGGAATCACTGAAGGAGATAAGCGCTCCTTTATTGATGAGAGGCCCTCCTCTATTTACCAACTTTATAACGAGCTGCAACTCTAAGATAAGAGAATCGATCTCCCTATTTGGACAACGACTCTGCCTTAATGATGGAAATACTCAGAAAACTTAAAAGGGGAATTTTTTTTCCCTTGAATTGTTTACATTGTGTCTTTAGGTGCACGGTCCGAGCTACAAAGGTGGAACTTGCAGAGATGAACCCAGGATCTATGTGCTTGACCATGGCAACTTTGCTGGCTCTGCAACACCGAATATTTAAAGAATTATTAATTCGAAAATTTGAAGCAATTTAATATTGTTTCTGATTGCGCATTTATTTAGCTATTTATTTAGAATTGTAATTAAAATTACTTTATTTTCCCTTGCAACGCAGACGATTTTTAAACAGAAAGCTACGTCAGAAAAGTAAAAATAAAAGAGAGCGTGCCATTTAATATTTAATAAATAAATATCTCGTGATTGCTGTTGCCATCCAGAAAATTCGAGAAAATCGGTTTTAAGAGAATGTTCTAGTGAATAATTAAAAACCTTATAAAAGCCGAATTAAAACACCTCAGCTCAGTTGTAGCTGTCTTAAGCGAACTGTTTGTTTACTTAATGCTGCTATTGATTGTAGCGAATTCGCTGTGAGATTGAATTAGTTTTTCTGTTTTGAAATTCAGTTCTGTTTAACGTTTGAGATATTGTGATATTTTACGAATAGCTTCGAGGAAATATTTCGGCATTTTGTTTTATTTCTTGCGAAAAGGACAAATTTTATTTATTAACTTTTTATCGACTTGTGCAGTTAATCCATTACGAACCCGTACGCACGCAAACAGAGCCGTGCCTATATATTTTTTCGCCTGAGGCAAAGCGGTAAATGTGCGCCTCTGTATACAATGCAAGATTATATATTTGCCTATTTGTTTGTGTATGTGTGAGTGGGGGAAGAATAAGTAAGTAATGCTAAATGATGTTTGAAAACATAGCATTATACAAACAGGCGCAACATGTATATATGTATGTATACAAGCAGGAGCAATATATATATGGGGCAAGCATAAATAAATAATACTAAACGATGTTTGAAAACATAATATTATACAAAGACGCTCAATATATATATATACATATAAACATATATATAGAACAAATTAACTATATTTACATATATTTTATGCTCATTAAAATTAACTCTTTCAAGTAAAAACACAATACTTGTACACTAATATTTAATTATAACTTTGTGTATTCCAGAAAGTGAAGCATACATAATAATTAACAATTTTGAAATGGAAAGCATTAAAAATATGCTTTTTGAAAAATGGCAAATAATATTAAATAGTATAAATAAAACATCTGCTCAAAACGTTATGGCATAAACTTTTCAAGCATATTTACAAGTTAATTTTCCTTGCTTTTAAAGGAGCAAAACCATCAATAATTTTTTCAAAATCTATTTGATTACTTAACTCATGTTCTATAGAGAGAAATGGCCATATTGAAAGTTTTTCTTGGCTTAGTGAAGATCTTATGCAGTTCATTAGTACAATAACTAATAAATAAATAACTAATAACTAATAACAATAACTAACTAATAAAAAGTGGAAAAACTAATAATGTGATACATTTCACTTTCAGTCAGCCTTGTTTATTCTTCGGATGCTGTGCCAGAAGGTGTTTGCAAAACTCAGCAGTTATGTCGCCGTCTATGTTCAGTTAGTGGACTCTGACAAGTTTGTTATGACTAAGTGAAGAGCTTAAATCAAACTAATGAGAAACAGCAAAGAACAACTAATGTCGCAGTATAATATTTTCTATGAACGGTTAGTTTATACAATTCGTTACACAAAGTGTAATTAGTTCCTTAAAGCTACTTTCAATAACAAATTTGAATGTTAGAAAATATTATATATATATGTAGAAGATCATGTCTTTTAAAAATAAATTAATGCTCTTGATTTTTCTTTTTCTTTTTTTAGCTGGATTGCTTATAACACAAATTCTTTTAATATTGACTAATGTATAAAAGTTAAAAATCATAAGTTTGAATAATAAATTTTTGAATTTTTGATCGAATAGCTAATTTGGAGCCCTTCTTTTTGTTCATCTGAGGAAAATGCCTCACCTGCCTCACCCTCGTCCCGGCCCTGTACGCAACAATATATTTTGCTGTTAGTAATTGAGAACTTTAGTCTGTTATCATTTTCTGTAATGGAAATCTTAATGATAATTTAAAAAGTTATACACCGATAAGAGAAGATATCTTTTTATACGAGGACACTAATTAAGGGGATTAAAAATTCCTTCTTCTCCCACAATTTTGAATGTTTTTGCCCCAAATGTTTTTATTGGATACGTTAGAGTGTTCTTAATAACTTTAAGGATCGATTTTGCGATTAATGAATTAGTTTCCAAGAAAAAAAAATAAAAAGCACATTTTTATGTAAAAAGGTTAAAAAAAAGATGATCTCAATCATGTTTTCATTTCAATAATTTTTCTTTTCACTATTTTGCAAAACGCATCCTTGTTTCTATTAAGAATATAATTTTAAATAAGCAGTAAAATATTAAATAATTTAGTCCATATCTGTAGAAGTTTTAAGACTTTAAGTAAAAGAATATACTGAAAAAATGAAAACTGAGAAAAGCAGTTTAAAGAACGTAAACTGTCTAAATGGTCATTAAATCATTTCAAATTTTTTAATAATTTTATTACTGAATTTCAAAACATATGTATATAAAATAAAACCTAGTAATGTTTAATTGGCTAATATAAACATAAATTACAAGCTTATGTTTAAAACCCCATCTGGCAACAAATATTGAAAAAAAAATCCTAAAATACAAGTAGAAATTTTCTTTACCTGTTTTTGTTCTTTAATACACGTTCAAAAAAATTTCAATACATGAATCAATTATAATATATTTTCTGAAACACTTAGAATTAATGTTAATAATATTAATTTGCCGTTTCATTCATTTTTTCAAAAAGCAAAATTTGAAATTTTAATAAATATAAAACATTGTATTTAAGCAGCATATGTGATTTCCAATCTATTTTAGCCATTTCTCTTAGCATATAAATTGCGTTTTAAAATAATTTAGGTATATTGTAATTAATGTTTAATGTTTGTTTCAGCACTATTTTAATAATGCTACAGTCAGGAACTTGATCGCTTTCATTACACCACTTCTTTCTATTCGACTCGTATCACAAATAAATTCAATTTTTGAAGAAGCATAGCAAAGTTGACTGATAATACACATAGAAATATTTGCTGAACTCAATACATATATATAGATATAGACAGATAGATAGATATAACCTTGCCATTTTAAAGGTGAAGAAATTTTTTTTCCCAACTTCACGTTGTATTTAAATAAATCAGTTTATAAACATAAACAGAGTTTCCTGATATTTGCAGTCCTATTTAATTACGCTGATTTTTAATATCTTACAGAAAAAAATTAAGAAGTAAAAAAAAATAAAAACTGAGGGGGCGTGGCATTTAAAGGGCTGTCAAAATGTTTAAAAGCATTTTATACCATTTATTACCATCAGATCATTTCAAAATTTCTCTTCTGTGTAGTAAGGGTATTAAGGTATTTTTCTAGCAAAAAATTTAAAAATCGGTAATTTCATAGATTTTTGGTACCGAGTCCCCTTAAATTTGAAAAAATGGTGAATTTCTATCAAATTTGAGCTGCATTCCTTTCAAAGTTGCATCTGCATTTACGGAAAACTTTCAGCTCTTCAATGATGACTCGAATGCTTATTGGAGTTTATATATTTGTAAGATCCGTTTTTGCTACTCCACATAAATTAATTGTAGATCATACAATGAACCCAGGAATTCTCGCACAGCCGTAAATGAATTAACAGGGCAGAAGATGGGTGAAAAGTAAGTCTTTATTAATTCAAAGTTTAACAGAAAGGCACGTTACAAAAAAGTTAAAAAGTTCAACAGATCTTCGTTACAAAAATACCGTCAACTTGCGGTGGAAACGTAAATGTAGTAGAATATAATTCAAGTCGAATCTAAAATAAAATAGTGCTGAATAAACACGTTAAATTACACCTAACAGGTTGACTCGCAAAACCCTAACAGACGTGATGATAATCCGAAATGGCCAAGAGACTTTCTAGCGTAACAGCGAGATAGCAAAGAAATGTGCTCTGGCTAGCGGAAACAAGCTCTGAATAAACTCAGAGATTCACCTGTTTAAATATTTACTTCCCTTAATTTTAAATTTCCTGGCGAGAAAATGCTAGGGGAAGTTGAGAGGTTCAGGAAAGGTATCAAACTTAATATAAATTTGTTATGCAAAAATAAGGGAAACTCTACATATTTATATTTTTAATTAAGGCGCGTCTAGCTTTTTCTGCGGTTCGATCGGAATGTCTTTTACAGTATTAAAAAACCTGTTGTGGACATTGTATGACGTTTTGTACACCTTGTACGAAAATGACATAAAAAATGCAAATTTTGAAATTAAATATCCCGGTCCAGTTTTGTGATAGGAGTGTTAAACTCCTTATAATTTTATTTTTTGATAATGAGTATAGAACTTTCCCAAACCTAAGAGTAGGAAACAGAAGACCGCATTAAAAGTTAGATTTCAATGTCTGTTGAAAATAAATGTATATCATTATTTTTAATTGACATTGACAAAACATAAATATTTTGCCATTTGAAACATTTCTGTAACTGGAAGTATATGACTATGACCAAAAATTAAGAAAGTAAAGACAGGGTAAGGGCTTTAAACCGGGTAAGGGGCTGTATATATATATATATATATATATATATTAGTACTGCTAATTAAAATGAAGAGGGGCGGTGCACAACTAGATATTATAGCTGTCCAATATACAAATTTTCGATGTTCTATGGCTAATCGTTTTAGAATTATGCGTGATAGATACGTATACACGTACTTACAGACGTCGCAAAAAATCCTCTTTGAATACATTTTAATTCCGTATTGGAACCCGTTTAATTCTTTAGTTTGTCCGTTCAAGTAAGAAGTCCTGTAAAAAATTGTCTAGATTAATCCGGAAAAGGTAAAAAATTGGTATTTTCGTTGAAATATGATACCAGAAATTTTTCACGATTACAGTACTTTCTTTACATCGTACAAAGAAATAAAAAGATGAGTTCGCTTTTGCTATTTTCAAAACGTTCAGTTAAACCGTTTCTGAGATGAGTATTTTTAAAATCGAAAATAGCAATCTTTTGATTTTGATCTTAGGTTAGTTCAGAAAATATACAAGATGCAAATTTTTGTTGTGTAGGATTTATGAAGAATCGGACCAAATTTCCTCGCCGCCAAAAACTGTTGTTTCTTTAGGATATTGCAACTTGGAGTTTTATATAGTGAAACAATCGATTTTCATTTGCTACTTGAGGTAATTTCCTAGCCAGAGCTTTTGCCACTCGAGGCGATCAATGCACAGCTCTTCTCAGTGCACACAATAAAATTTATAAGATGACATAATCGATAAGATCTATAATCTGTAAGATATAAGCAAAGCTATAATAAAATTCTATATTATCTACGATCACATATAAAGAATTAAATAAATTCTGCATGTTTAATTGCCTAATAAAACTAATTATAACAGTCTAAGGAGATTTTTTTGTTTGTTTTTCTATTATTAAAATCCTCAGTGGCATAGGTAAAGGGGAAATCCCCGCATACTTGTAATTTCTCTTATTTATAATCTATATATATATATAATTAAAAGTCTGTCTGTCTGTGTCTTTCGTTCGTGATGCGCGTAAGCTTATGGACACAGAGCTACGACACTTGGTACATAGGTGCATCTAGACAACAGCCAGTGCACCTCGGAACGATTTGCTTAAAAGTTCGAAGGAGTTGTTTTATTTTATGTTTCTTGATGAAATCGCGTCAAATTCATAATTCTCTCTCATTATATCAGCAACAATGGCACGCAGGAATTGTTGCTGATATCATCACTGTTGCTACTCAGAAAAATGAGGTGATAATTCTGTGCAGTTTTTAAGTTCAGTGTTTCTCTTGATTACTGAAAATTTGTCCTAAGAAGGCAACAGAAAGGTTGGTTAATTTATTTATTAGGATAATTAGTATTTACATTAAAGGATATTGCTTATTTAATTTTAATTTTTTTATATGTAATACATATCTATTGAATTTGTTTTTTGATAAAGTTTTTCCGCAGAGTAAAGTTCTGTGCAGTTTTAAATTTAATGACGTTTCATTTAGGCACTTTTCGGTACATTTAAAAGCCAAACGAAGGCTGTTTGCGTAGCGGTTAGTTAAGTATAAATGAATGACTTTATTTATGAATGTAAAACAACTAATTTATTTAAGGTTTGGTACTTATCAACATTTATGTACTTTTTTTCGTTTAGATTATAAAGCTTATTAAAAATAATCTAAATTTAAATAAATGTACACGCATTTTTCGAATTTGTAGAATATAGGTGGGAGGAATAATCGTCCAGTAAGAGTAAAAGGGGTACACTGACAAAACAAAGGTGAGGACCAATGTTCCCTAGATGTTTTTTCATTAATCTATTTGCCGTTCTGTACAACGAACAGTAAGACTTCAAAGTAATCGTTCTTTCACCTCTCTGTTTTATCTTTTCATGCAGTAACAGACATTAAACTCTGAAGACGTTTTCTCTCATTGAGATACTGTTCCTTTTATGTCATCGTGATTATGTCCTTCAAAGTTTCGCCAGAATAAGGAAAGCAGCGAAAAAACGTGAACTTGTTAAAATCCATTTGTAATTGATTTGAACACTTTGTCCAGCCTGAAGATTCTTCTCTCACCATTTTAATTTCGTAAGACAGTTCAACATCTCGTGATTCTTTACCTTACAAATAATCTTGTGAGTACGATAGTTGAATGCGGATCTTTCGACTTGGAATCAAATCCATGGGCTGGCAGCATAAACGTGATTTATCTTATGTGTAACGTAGGATGAAGAACGCAATACTTACGCATGCATGATTGTTAGCATGACACAGTGTCCTTTTCGTAACATAAATATGACCCAAGTCCCATTTTTTATCCTCTACTGGAGAACGTTATTTCTCGTTACGATATCACTTTTTTACAGATAACTGTAGTGAATCTTGTTATAACCCAATAAATCTTAATCCTTTCTGTTCCGAAGATCTGCATGACTTACCCTTATAATACATTCCGCATGAAAATGCCGCCCTCAAAAATGAACCGCCCGCGGCGAACGGCTCCGTCCATCCTCTTGTAACTACGAAACTGTACTTGTGGTTTTCGGTGGCAATTATTCTACCTGAATCATCCCAAGATGCCAAAATAAAATGTCGCAATGACTTTCTGTACTAGGATGTTCTCTTGATGCATGGACTGATTTACGACGATCTTCACATTGAATAATTATTTTTATTATTAGTCCAAAGGGGCTTTGTCCCTGAAGGACTATTGTTTTCGTTTTGCGATTTTGCGTCGGAAACATTAAAAGTCTGTATCACTTTTCAAACTGTTGCCACAAAATATTGCAGCCCTGTATTATATTTAAAGAAATTAAATAATGAAGAGTGTGCATAAATGTATGTATGTTTCTCGCATTGTGATAAAACGACGGTACCTAAAGCCATCGAATTTTGAATGTCGTAATCTTGCTGCGAATATGGGCATCTAGAAGTCCAAATTTGAAATTTGGAATTTATTTTATTAACGATTTCATATTTTGTAAAACTTTAACGAATTTTTGATTAACAAACTCCAGGATTTCAAAGCGGGCAATGGCAACGTTGTACAGAAGAAAAAAACATTTTTATCTGCAGCGCGTGAGACTGTGTGTAGGAAATTCTAAAGATATGCTCAGTTTAAAATTATTTTGCGATATTGTTCTTTAACTGAATTTTATGGTTTAAATGCGCAGAACATGATATTCGATAAATAAAAGTAACATACAAAATGTTTAAAAAACGCCCCTTTGGACGTAATTTAAAATCTGAAACCTTTCAGACTTTTTTTTTTACCTTGCATTTATAGTTTTACTTGGCTATGGTGGTGTATAGGAAATGGAGTCTTACAGTGTGAGCCTTTAACTTAGATTCAAACGAATGATTAGAATATAACTACATAACTGCGATAAGAATGAGCAACAAAATATTCTGCGGAGCTAGAATGTAAAGATGCAAACAATTTTTTGAATAATCAAATAAATGTTTTCTATCTTCTCTCATTTTATTAAGAACAAAATATTTTCATTCATTTATATGAGTATTATGAAATATTTTCACCGAATTTCACATATCTTACAGGACTAAACATTTTTTTATAAATGCTTCTATTCATCAGAAACTTCCCATGACCGAGCAGTAGGACCATTGAAGACTGCCAGCTCCACCCTGTGAATTGGCAATGTCCATCGAAAACATCGCGGACGCAAACGTCGCAGAGAAAACAGCGCAAGGCCAAAACGTCGTGGGAGGAAAAAAAGCGAAGAGAAAACAAGGCAATGGCTAAAATATCGCGGTCGAAAATAAAGCGGTTCAAAAACTTCGCAGTTAAAAAACATCGTCGTCGAAAATATCGTGGTAAAAATAAAGTATTTATAAATCATCGTCTGATGATAACATACCACACATGCATTTTCAGGTTTTAAAAGTTTTAAACGTATATTCGCATAATGATTTGGGAATGCAAGAAGAAAAGAGGGATTTTTTTACTTCCATATTTCATATTTTTGAAGGAACTAATAAATATTTGCTGAAAAAATAAGAAGGAAATTTAAGCATTTAAAAATTGAAATTGAGTAGAAAATTAACGCAACTTACAAACCTTAATAGAATTTTAAATTTATATAATTAATTAGCAAAGGTCAATAATAAATGAACCTTTTTTATATAAAGTTTTATTGATAATTTTTATGAAAAATATAGTCTAAAAGTGCTTAGAAAAAGGAAGATAAATAACTGCGTAAATGTAACCGCGATGTTTTGTACCTCTATAAAAATTGCTTACTTAATTATCAAACTATTTTCTTTCACATTTGTTAATCTGATATTGTTTTAGTGAAAATTATATTTTGTTTTGATTCCGATTAGTTAACCATTTCATGTATAGCGTGCAATCAATTTTTTTGGATGCCGATTTGTTTAGTTATAATGAAAGACAATTACATAATACATCAGTATGGGATTTGAAAAACGCATGTGCGCGATGTTATTGTCATGTGATGATTTTTTACCTACAAATTATTTTATTATTATATTAATTATTTATCGCGGTTATTTTTTACCGCGATATTTTCGAAGATGATGTTTTTAAACTGCGAAGTTTAAAAACATCGACCACGAAATTTTAGAGCTGCCATGTTTTCTCTTTGCTTTATTTTCTCCCAAGGCCCAAGGCGTTGACTTCCGGAGTACCTTTGCAATTAAATGCAATTACCTCCACAACATAATTAAGAAAGATTGAGATGGTTAAGAGTGAGCAATAGCTAAGTACAGAAGAAAGAACAGTTAAAGATTAAGTGAAGGAGGAAATAGATAAGGAGTCCAACAATGGACTAGAGAATCTTCTAACTTCTTTCACTAAGTGAAAAGAAGGGTGAAGAGGAGTTATTTTCTCCCGCGATGTTTTGTACCACGACGTTTTCGGCTGTAACCGAACTGACTGGCCGCATGGGAATCTCCAAGGTTTTCACCAAGCATAATACTATTAATACGAGCTAGATTACAGCAGAATGTCCTCCACGAAAGCATCTTTTTTATTAAACAAGTAACTATCACGTGCTTAGTGCATGTCAAGCCTCAGAAATTTCTTAATATGTGTATTTCGTATGTGAAGGACATAATCTGAAGATGGAAAGATTTATGAAGGAGAGTTATTAAAGGAATTATGTCTTTCAGTTATTCAAAATTATATTCTGAATTCTGTAGTAATCTTACATTCGAATGGTCTGTAGGAAAGACATATTATGGGTAGGGAAACCTGAAATATATTAATTTGTTTGTCACGTGTTACTACCTCACTCTACGGGAAAAATGTATGAAATAATATCATCAGGGATACATTATTCCGTATTGTTATACAAACGAAGTTTAGGCAGCTTTTGATCATTCGATGTGACAACTCATTTCTGAACAAAGAGCATTTCAGCAAAGATGTTTAGATTTCTTTAATAATAATCATATCTCTGTCACACCATAAGCAGCTTTATTTGTCAGACATCTCTCAATGACACTTGTAGCTTTCTATTGTCAGTCATATTCTACTAGAGAATAATCTTGCTTTTTAGAGAATCCTAGCCAATCAAAATGAAAAGATTTCTCGTCCGTGACAGTAACAAAAGAAACATTTTTCTGTATCTTTCTAGAAGCGAGCTCATTCAAATTTTGTTTTAGAGGATATTATTTCGAAGATGAATATTTAGTACATTTTTGCATTAAAAATGTGCCATGTAAACATTTTTCGTTAGTCCTTTGAATATAAGAATATAAAATGTCCTGTAGAACCAACTGTATAAAATTTCATATCTTTGATTTCATTTGCATTTTTAATATCTATCAAATTTCAAATGTAATACATTATTAAAGACTCATTCTTGCTTTTAAACAAAACCAAATTTCCTTTCATTTAAAAAATTATAAGGTATATCTCCCACATTCTTAGCGTGCCTTCGTGGTGCAATGGTCAGCACACTGAGCCGGTAATTCAGAGGTCCGTGGTTCGATCCCCGGCGAAGGCAATGCTAATTTTTCAATCTCTCCTGCTTCCAAAACTCCTAATGACTCTAAAGTGGCGCCCGAACTAAAAGGGTTGTGGATGATGACTCTCCACACCCAGGATTTGGCGACTAGGTCCCCTAAAACCCTAGTCGCCCTTTAAAAAGGGGAGTATATAAGGTATGTCTCCCACATTCTTAGCGTGCCTTCGTGGTGTAATGGTCAGCACACTGAGCCGGTATTTCAGAGGTTCGTGGTTCGATCCGCGGCAAAGGCAATGCTAATTTTTCAATTTCTCCTGCTTCCAAAAATCCTAATGACTCTACAAGGTTACAAACACCGTTTACAAATGAAACTAGATGTTCTTTTAATATTCTGCTTAGTAATGTTCTCATGTTCTTAGAAGTAGAGATCCTCATGCGGACGTTTAGGTTTTTATTCAGTTATAGAGTTTGGTTTTCTTTGGTAGCATAAACTAGCATCAAAGTTCTAAGCGAATTATTGCTCCGACTAAAAAGAAGTCTTGAAAAGGCTTAAAACAACCATTTTATTATATTAGAACTTTAAGATAAATTTAACGAACTTTAACCTACGAATCAGGCCTTCGCACGACTCGTCCTCAACAAAACGAAAAGAACTATCATTTGCGGCGATAAAACTTTAAAGAAATAATCAAATCCAAATTTAAATCTAAGCCTAGTAGTCAAGGACTACACATTTGATTTAACGCGAAGTTGGTTCAAAACTTCTCACCGGCGTAACAATTTAAATATCGGCAGCAATTATGCAAAGCCTGTAAGATCGATGTCTTTTCGCTGTCATGCAATTGTTCCTATCTTAGTAGTAAAATCAAGCGACTTCTCGCACAGGCGTGAAGAAATAGAACGCGGGAAAAAGTGTAATTGCCCTTTTTTTTTCTTAAAACTCCTTAACAAAAATGCACGTTCTTTGTGCTCACAATAACACCGACTACTTGTGGTGGAAATTTAAGAATAATTTAACAATAACTTCAAATAGCAAAGAGTTGTGATAGACTGCAAAATTTACTTAAACTAACAGGCTGATTCAGGAACCTACACCGGCGATAGATGTTAATAAACGGCCAGGATGCGTAGCAGAAAGTAAAATTTGACAGCTGGAAGGACAAACTAACAACGGGCGCTACACTAGCAAAATCACGCTTTGTCTAACTTTCTTGTTTTGCCTATTTATATGCTCTTTTCACATAACATATTGCATCCTGGTTAAGAAATGAGGGGGGAAGTTTAGAAAAGATACCAAAACTAAAATAATTGGTCACTCGTGAGGCAGAAACACCCTCTATTTCACAATCCAAAAAACTTTGATTTAAAAAATCTTGAACTAAATTTACTGTCTGGTAGTGAAACGGAAAGAAGAAGTGACAATAAAGATTTAAATCATAAAGTAACTGGTTAGGCAAAGTAATAGTAATTTTACATACTTCATTTTTACATTAAATTTCATAGAAATATGGTATATACTTGTTGCATAGAAATATGGTATATACTTGTTGATGTCATAGAAATATGGTATATACTTGTTGCTGTTCTTTTTGTTACTGATCCTAACTGGTTAGCCAATTAGGCTAGACCAGATCCATGAATCCAAGAACCGCCAATAAATCCAAAACGAAAGTAGGCCTTTTCAATAGGTCCTCTTTTAGAAGTCCCAAACAGGTGAGAAGATGTTCAGGAGTCAAATGATCAATATGACATTTCCTACAAATGGCATTTCCCTAGAGGTGGGGTAATATATATAACTTTTCTGTTATTATGAATTTAAGCCATGCTTTCGGGAACAATATTAATTTTAATTAGCTTAATTTATATACAAGTGTCCCTTTATCAAACGGTTTGCTCTTACACGATACCCTCCTGTACCCTGGCGCAGACACCCTATGTACGCTGTGTAAAAAAAAGGGGGGGACTGTTCTATATCTTCCGTTCTACTGGGCCGATTGTCGAAATTAAACTTGCGCTATTCATGTCTCGAAAGCGCGACTTAGGATATGTATTAGATTTATATATAGCATTGTTCTAATATTGGTATTTTGACACAATATTGGACTTTTTCTGAAATAACATACCAGTTTTTTTACATATTCCGATTCTATGAATCGAAATATACCTAAATATTAAATTTCGTAATTTTTGATGAGAACTTCATGGAGATATTAAAAAATTATCTTGGCGCGTTTTTTTCAGTTTGCTCGAAGAATAATTCACTTGGCGAACTCCTTAATTCCTGAAATGACATGACAATTTTTTTTTCCATATTTCGATTCTACAACTCAATTTATACTAAATTGCAAAGTTTTGTTAAAATCGCACCTGTAGTTTTTAAAACATTAGCTCTCAAATTTTAGCTCCCCAATGTTACTTGAATTTGGTATATATTTATTAATATCTCTTTTTTTTAAACTTATTTGATTCTTCCTTTCATATTTCCAAATTTATGTTCATTCCCAATAAAATTCGACACTTTTATTTTTTAAATTTGTATTTTAAAATAATATTTATAAATTAAAAAAAATAATTATAACCTATAAAAATTTTACCATCATCTCAAAATAGATGTATTTCTAAGCACACCTGCAAAAAAATTAGAATTTTTTATTTAAAATTTTCTAGTATATGCGTGAATTTACATTTTCTCACGTTTTGAAATTTGTCATATTTATTATAAGCGATAATAACGAGAAAGCACTCTGTTAAAATTATTTGAAAGTATGAACGGGGACTTTTTTCCGCTCGAAGACAATGAAAAAAAGGGAAGGAAAATAGATTGCTATAAATTAAGAAATTTGCCATATAAATTATTCTTGTCGCAAAGTGAAAAAATCCGCCAAGATAACGTTTTAAATTTCTCACCAAAAATTACAAAATTTAATATTTGGGCATAATTTCAGTCGTAGAATCCAAATATGGAAAACAATTTAGCATGTTATTTCAGAAAATATCCGATTTTGTGTCAAAATACCTATATTAGGACAATTACCATATATAAATCTAATAGATATCCTTAAGACACGCTTTCGAGAAATGAAGAACGCAATTTGAATTTAGTCAACCGGCCCAGTAGAACGGGAGAAAAACTGACGTATTTTTTTTCGTGCAGTGTACATATTTCGATAACACGATTTTTATTTTAAACATTTGTAGAATTAAGTTAAATACTGCACTATAGTATATAATATCCACAAAATATATTAATTTTTGCAGTCAAAAATAAAATAAATTCCTACCGCATTAATTCACATCTTTCAATTCTTTCGAAATTGAGTTTTGCTCATCAGTAACACAGTGTGCATGTTGTGCTCCAAATGTTCATTTGGTACTTCATAAATTACGTAAATGTGATTCTGGAAAAAAAGATGCTTAAAAAATAATCTGAAACTAAGAAAGCTATTTTTTTAAAGAAAGTTCATTTCTTTGAGGATTAAAATAGAAATTTTCAATTAGAGAAAATGCATCTCATATTACAAGGAATCTGAAATTAAATGAGTCAACAGTGAGAACATTAAAAAATAATTTGTTTTTAAACGTTTTTGGAACGCATCCATATAGTGTGCTTTGGTTGTTAGAATCGGTTTCTTACATCACGGTATTTTCCTAGAGACCTTCCCATCGTGTTATAGGAGGGATGCATGCATATTTTGCATTTAAATGTAAACAAACAGAGGAAGGGAAGCATCTAAACCATACCTTTGTATATCATCAGAAATTATAACAGAAAAATATTAAATTTTGACTAAGCATAAGTTAATACGTTTTACGAAGTTAAGTGTAATCAAAGTACTCGGTTATTTCTTTTCCTAAATACAAAAATATACATCAAATGTCTAAATTAGTCTAGCAGTTGTAGCAAACACTGAATTTTTCATGTTATTCATTTAAATTGTGACATGGAAGACCAGTCTTCGATTTATTGAGGATGAAAAACTGTAACAAATGTTTCAGTCAGTTCCCTGTCTGGTGCTGTGAGGTTAAAGCTGAAATTTAGCAAGCTTGTCTCGTCAGTGTTTTGTTGTTGGACTTACCTAAACTGGGCGCTATTAGATCGATATCGATAAGTGAAATGGAGCATAGTCACGCCACAGAAGGTGAGTTATGCCCGAGGGAGTATAAAAACCTTCGCGGGGTTGCGCAAGACTTCCATCTTCATTTGGTGGAACCTTCGAAATATGAGCATCGTGGTTAACCCCCATTGATGGATGGCGTCCCCTAATCCGGCGTTCCGTCTTTGTGTCTTATCGGTGGGGCGACGCTTTCTGTAGGGGGGTGGGGCGATTCCTGGACGATGGGAAATCGATACCTGAATCAAAAATGTAAAGTCATCGTGTTTCGATAAAATCTCAGTGAACAAATCATTCGTGTCCCTTGGCAATGGAGAATAGAAGAGTAATTTGAGAAAGGAGATGTGAAAGATATTCTTCAAGGGCAAGGGTTTCCTGCCTTCGAGAACTGCACTGTCTTTGCCATCGGCTTTCATTAAGATTTTAACTCAGAAAGAATTTCGAGTATATATATATATATATATGTATTAAAAGCATTAATTGACTGGTGTCTAAATGAAAGTTTAATTAGTAGCCATTATAAATGTCCTGTTTGTAGAAAGGAAATGCATACTTTCGAACGTCGGAGGATACCAGCACTACGGAGGATATTTTTGACTTTTATTTTTGTGAATTTATGTGGCGACGCCAGTACACAGATTCTAGTTCAGATAATTTTAGGAAATTTTCGGATGCTGTTAAGGAATTTTATTTGACGGAAGACAGAAATTTGTAAATAAGGTAAGTAGATATTTCCTTTGGTGTAGTGCTAAGATGAATTTCCTTTTTTATGTTATTTCATTTTTTGATTTAAAATGTAGTTTATTGAGATTATATACTTTTGTTGGATGCTTCTTCGGCTTTTTAAGTGAATATAGATCGATGTGTACATGAACAAAGTCAACAAAGTGAGCAATGCCTAGTTTGAACAATTCTGTGATGTTTAATTAAGTAAAAATAGGTCGATGTGTACATGGATACCGAGTTCGTGCAATTCTTTGACTTGCTATTTTGCATTTGTGTAACGGCGATTTTTGGCGCAAAACTCGTCTAGCATTTCTTGCGCAATAAAAGCAAGAAAGTGATTATGCCTTTGACAGGACTCAAATCATGTATTTTCTAATTATTAGCTGGCCGTGCTACTATTTACACAACGAGAACACCTCGTGTTATCACTCTTGTATTTAGTACTATTTGAGGTTTAATACATTATTTTGTTTGATACAAAATTTAGAAAGATCATTACGCTGAAAAATGAATGTTACCCTGAGAAAGGTAACCCTTTCTTGGTATCCATGTTACCTTGAAAAATTAATGGTTTCAGGTTCTTTAATTCATCTCGTTTGTAATCACGAAAAGTTTCATAGGGAAGCTAAACACGGATTAAAAATGTCTGAAATTATTAAAAAGCAAAACAAAAAATAAATAATTGATGTTTACGTTTGGAATGTTTATCAATCTCATTTACATAAGGCAAAAATGATAAGTTACACTGAGAAGGCATCACTTCTTTCTCGAGCTCGGTAACTTATACCCTTTACACAAATAATTTTCATTTATCCTTAAATTAATAGCACTTCTAGGGTTAACTGCAAATGCAATTAGAAAAATGAATGTTAAAAACTGTGAATTTGAAGACAATAATAATCTTCTGTAAGTAAGATCTTTTAATATTCCTCAGTAGGAAAACATTAATTAAAGCAATTAAAAAGGTTCTGAAATTATGAAGCAAGAATTCGGGTTAAGTAACTATGAATAGCGCGTGTGATAGAATATAAAAATTACTCCATTAATCATTCTGAAAACAAGCTATCATGAAGAGTTAGAAAAATCCATTAATTAAATTAATGGGTTTTGAAATCTCCGCTTTTGGACTTTTCTTTCTTGTAAAGATTTTACTGTCCTTAATTTACAAAATTAATTTCGTATAACGCATTATAACGCTATTATATAAAGATTTTCTATCATTTATTTAATGGAAATAAACAATCCCCATAATTTTAGTAATTTTATTTTTTCAAACTTTATCTTATATACGTATTATAGCCACAATGGAAACATTAAATTTATCTTCAATAACAACACCTAAGGACGATAAACCCGAAACTATAATAGATCTGCTCTATGTCTGCAATATTAATTAGATTGATCCTTCTAAGGAGGAAAAAAATCAGATGTGTATACCATGTGACTTCCTTGCACGGAATATTAATTATATGGATTTTTTCCTGCATTTCATTTAAACTTATCACCTCGAATTTCATTAGAGATATATTTCTCATTCAATTAATTCAGTTCCCACTTCGTGACAAGGCAAAAATACATAAATCCACAAAATATCTTTGTTAAAAATTGAAAAATATAAAAAATATAAAGTACCAAATACAGTTAAAGCAATTAAGAAAAGCAATTTGCACAATTAAAATTAAAGTTTGTACGCAAAAACGAACAATTTGGCCAACGGGCAAGATAGCGGATTTGTTTCGGTGCACAAAGCTGTAAGTTTACTTTTGATCCCACAAAGTCAAGTCAATTTCTACACCGTTAGCGTCAAAAAGACACTGAAGGTGCAGAAATTAACTTAATTTACTATTCTGTTAAGTTTCAAATGTAAACAAATATGACTGCTATTAGATTTACTGGGTTACATGCTCCGCCGCGCCAGGACCGACAGTACATGGCCAATCCATCCTCAGTACAATTCCGGGGTTTAACCCCCTTCACTGCACTTTGGAGAGAATTGACACCAATCGCCATACAGCAACGCTGGTCATCTATTTGCTACCTACAAGTCGTCGGGCTGCCCGTCGCGGTGGGCCATCACCATTACCCAGCAAATCCGGGGAGCTACCCCCCGGGCTACTAAAACCAACTGCTCTGAGACTTCCCAGACCCATAGACCTCCCAACAAAAGACCTTTCCGGGGCCTCTAGAGCCACTAAGTTTATAATTTGTATACCCAGTAGCCGAGACTGCCTAGGTACAGATCCTAGCCAGTAGTTTCGCAGAGGTCGCTACGTCGACCCCGGGGAAATATGGCTGCTATGGGAAAAACAAATTAGGGCTAATCGCACTTAATTAACTTTTAAATTGTTGATAATTCTATAGCTGTTGCAGGCATTAAAATCGGAAGATAAACAACATATTTGAAACATTTTGAAAGCAAAATTGCACAATTTAACAACATATAAGAATAGAAAAAACTGAACTCGCGGAGGAGAGTAACAGAGTGCATATATATATATATATATATATATTTGGTGCCGTCGATTACAACCAAAAAGGGAGGTGCACAACTACGTGTTACTGCAGTCCTATATGCAAATTTTCAACATTCAGAGGCTACTCATTTTTGTGCGAGATACATACATACGTACGTAAAAAAAAATCTCTTCTGAATCTACTTTAAATCCTTTTTTACAACCCGTTTTGGGCAAAAGAGTCGTTTATTCTGTCCTTGCGTACAGATGTCACGCAAAAATATCGTTAAATTACATTCGATAGCGGTCAAAATAGATATTTTCTTTGAAATATGATACTGGAAAATTTTCACGATTACATACTTCCTTTACTTTGCACAAGGAACTAAACAAACCAAGGAAAGATTAGATCTCAAAATTCTGTTTTTACGAAATCATGCTGATAAAACCTGTATTTAAATTCTGCAGGTCCTACTGGTATTATATTAGCAAATTATAACCTTAAGCAAAGTGCAAATACTGAAGAAGATTAAAGTAATTTTTATAGGTCTTAAATTGAACGTGCAGCTTGTGTTACGACGAACTTTCGCTACCTCACGCGCATTTAAATTAACATAATGGAACTTTAAACTTTCAAGCCATGTAATGTAACCTGAGATTATACGTAAAATAATGTACTATTTAAGCTGATTCAGATATTAATCGGCGCGTTTTTTTAATACCTCGGCTCGCTATACGCTGAAGCCGGAATACATCTTAAGTGCAGCTGGAGAGAATAAACAGCAGCAAGATGCAGTTGCCAGAAGCTGTCACCTACATATGCAAAATACTTAGTTTAAATACATTAAATACACACACAAAAAAAAACCTAATTTGCATTCTGGCGAGGAATACGGAGAGGAGAATTTATAGTAAAGATTTAAATCATAGCAAATGGTTAATTAAAATAAAGTGCAGCCTGCGGTACCGGCAATGAGGATGTTAAACATGTTCTTCTTGAGTGCATTCATCATGTCCGCAGAGGAAGATACTTCAAGCAACGTTTAAGCACCTGGCTGTATCTTAGCCACCATTTGTTTCTGAAAGTTTTCGGATTCAAGAGGCAATATCTGCTTTTCGAAATTTCATTTTCAATTTACATTATTGAGTTTTCCTTATTTATTTTATTACATTTTATTTAATTTTATTTTTCCTTTTACTTATTTCCTTCATTTATTTATTACTTTTTATTTAATTTTATTTTTCCTTTTACTTATTTCCTTCATTTATTTATTATTTTAATTTATTTATCTCTTTTTAATAATTTTAACCCACTTGCAGTGCTACTGCATATTTGTTTATTTTGTTAGTGGTATAACTTACTTGTGTAAACCGCGTGGTATACTTTGTGGAAAACAAGGAGATACATTAGAGTTCACCAAAAAAGGAATACAAAATGTTGAAAATAAATAATTAACTCTATGTCATGATGCAGGTACTGGAGAATGAAAAAATTTAAAGTGCAGTGTTTAGTTAATATGGTACAGGTCCTCTTTTGAAGGCACTGTAAGGTTCATCCTAAGTTTATTAACAGTTATTTTACGTTTTGTATCTTTCATATCTTATCCTAATTTCAGCTTAAAATTTCCTGCCAGAATGTACATTCAGAAACGCAGTGAATGCAAATGAGAATGAGTACTATTTAAGTCGTGACTTAACCAACTTCAACAGAGAGAGTCTGATTTCCTGAATAGCACGCGTTTGCCTTTCGGCTAGGTCTCTCTTAGCTATTGCTACGCTCGGTCATACCTTAGGCCCTTGCTTGGCTTCGCCTATTTAATTAATACTTAGGGACCAACTAGTTAAATCTCTTATAGCTTCGGCTATACCTTTCATATAGCTTAGTTAAGCTAGTTTTAATTAAAATTATTATCATTTTAAGTTCAAGCCCGAGTGGCGGCTCTGTGCAAATTTCCAAGTAGGAGCTGATTGTATACTGAAAAATAAAGCGTAGTAAACCCTCCTTAAGTCTTACGTATTTTGTTCACACACTTGAGCGATTATTCGCTTGTTAGTGTTCGTGGGGTTTTACGTTAGAACTCTAGGATTAAATAGTAAAACCCCACAGCACGAACTAAAAGAATTCCTTTTGGGAATCATTGATATTTCTTATGAGTTAGATATTTTAAATATTTCTCTTGCGAAACAACGCTTGTTTCACTTCCTAATGCTGGAAGAAGAAAATATGTTTGAATGCAGTCAGCTAGTATACTCCAGACAGTCTCCGTAGCATTAAAAGAAAGGCCTGTACAGGATCTGGAAGATAGTAAAGGTCACGTTTATGTTTTTAAATCCTTTATTCGCAGTTTTGCGGTGTGAGCTTATACATTGCCTTTCTGATAAGTACAGCCCGTTCTTTGGTATTAAAAGTTTGATTAAATAGGTGGAATAGGACCATCGGTAATCTTCTGCAGCAATCGTCTGTATCTAGAATAATGGTATTCTGAGAGGCTTTCATAGTAATATGATCCAAAGCGTCAGCAGTCCATCCCTGCTTTTCAGTCTGTGATGGCACAATCCACATGATTTGTTTCTGAAGAAAATCTTCATATGCTACCTCTCTCAGAAAGCTGCTGTAAGTGAATAGTATCTAAATAATATATACTATGCGCTTGGCAGTACATATACCATGTCCTGTGCACTGTCCAAATTTAGCATTGTGCACCAAATGTGCACTGTCCGAGTTTAGCATTCCTCACACTACTTAAAACAGCTTTCAACAAGGGAACTGATTATCAGTAACGTTATTGGAAATACCTGATTATAAATAAGTTCGCATGTAACCTATATTAAGCTTTTTACAGGTAATTTTTAAAGACATAATATGTTCAAAATAATATTAGCTTCTGCCCGAAATATCTTAGTAATGCATTTGGCAGTAAAAACCAATGCAATGCATTGTTTTTTGTCTACAGTTTTTTTATCCATCTTTGGTAGTAACCTCTTACCAAATGTAAGACATAATACTCCAAGTGAATAACAGCTTTCCGCTTTTCTAGGCACATTGATATGAGCTGTACATTACTGTACTATACTAGGTACACTGTAGTCCTCATACATAAAATGACCGCTATCTTAGAAACAGATATACCAACTGAACGACCACCAGCAATTTGTCATCTTTTGTACTCCGATATATTCTTCATTAGTGCTCCGAAGTCTCCTGCCTTTGAAGTTAGTACCAATAAAACTGCTGAAATTTTGCGCGTACATATACTTATATTGACATAAATATATTGCTACGAAATGCCCAGTTGCGGTGAGCTAGTTCCCCCACAAAGAGGGGTTAGGTTTACCAGAAAGCGATCCCAAAAGACAGGACTGCCAGATTTGGTGCAAAATGACCCATTTGGCAACATTTGGCGACAGAATTGTCGATATGCCACAGACGGAGAGAGAACATTCTAGAACTCATTCTTAGCGGTTTTCCCGAAAATATTCTCGAAGGTTAAAGTTATATATACCCTGTCTGTACTCAGAGTAGTAATGTAGTATCTTGAGTAGTCTTGAGTATTGTCTTGAGAGAGAATCGGAAGATCCGAGAGTCGAGATCAACCGAGTCGGGAGTTGTAATTTAGTGCTTTGCCGTGAAGCTGTCTTACCGGCATAGCCTGAAGGTTGTGTTGCTGATTATTTCAGCGTGTTTTTTGTAGTTTTTCGACGACTATAAACGTGTCTTTGGAACTTTCATGTGTAATAATATAGAGAGATTAGGCTGTTTTTGATCCTGAGAAACGTGAAAATTGAGCAATGCCCTTCACGGGATTCGAACCTCCAGCCTCTTGAATACGCGCTGAGTGTTCTGACCATTACTTCACGAAAGCATGCTAAGAAGACGGGAGAAATACTTTATATGCTCCTCCTTTTACAGGGCGACTGGGGATTAGGGGACCCAGTCGCCAAATCCTGGTGGTGGAGAATCATCATCCACCACCGTTTTTAGTTCGGGTACCATTGTAGAGACATTAGGTTACTTCGAAACAGGAGACATGAAAAATGAGCAATGTCCGCCTCGAACCTCTAGAATACGCTCTGAGTGTGCTGACCTCTACACCACGATGTCATGCTAAGAAGGCGGAAGAAATACCTTATACTAATATCGAATAAATTGTGTTTTCATTCTTCATCAATTGTTGTCATCGATTACTCTAAAATCGCGAACTCGTAGATCGCAAGAATGTACTGGTGTAAATAAACTTTAACATAATTTTAGTATCGAAACCAAAGTTGCATAAAGTAATTTAAAGTTTTGAATAATATATTTGCCAAATGCTTCCGTTTACATTGTCCATACACTATACCGACAACAATGAAAATTAAAGCAGAAGAACTGTTGGTTCTGACACAGTAAACATAATATTTAGATAATTACGATTTTATAATATAGTGTTTTGGTATAAGTATCACAGTATTAATACATAACACGAATACGAACATCATGACGACTTGATTTTAGATGCAATAGGTACGTGTCGTATATTCCTTGTGTGATAACATCTTAAACATTTTTGTAATTACCTTTTCAAGTTCTACATTACTTTACGTATTCCAGTATTCTGTGAAATTCTAGGAACGTTAAAATCATTTTGATTTAAAATATATGTATCGCTATATGTGTTACAAGCACAGATGTTAATATTGCTAGCAGCATTATAAACTTCAGACAAGAACAGAAAATTTGGGTTGCCGAAAAGGGTAGCAAAACTTTGAATGGTTAAATAGGTTATCGATTGTTTATAGTTCCCCAAGAATGCCGTGAGAAAAGCACTTCCGAAATTAAGCCCAAAGGCAGAAAACTATGAAGAAGCTTCCCCCTCAATCGATAAGCACTGAAATACTGATGTTTCTTCTTTTAGAAAACTTCTACTAATTTGCGGCGCAGATTGAAGAAAAATAGTGAAGTATATTTCAGCGTCTATATTGTTCCGTCGACCGAAATTAATCAGTAAATATTAACGTATTTTTTTAATATTTTCTAAAATTTTGCAGTTAGTCAAAGCATATAAAATTGTATATTACTTTAATTCTAAATTTATACTTGAAATATATTTCAGAGTATTGTTGCGTTATACGGGTTCGTGGATTTGAGAGTATCCGATGAAAACACGATGCAGAACAATAAAAAGCACAATTTATTTACAAGAATCACTATTTACAGCACAGTTCCAAAATTACCTTTAAAAGCGTCGAAAATCTACAATAAATACGCTGAAACAATCAGCAACACAGCTTCAGGCTTTAACTGTAAAGGTAGCTTCACGGTAACACTAAACTTATAATAAACACCGTTTAACAATCACCAATACACTGTCAAGTTTTACTGTAAAGGTAGCTTCACGGCAAAGCACTATCTCGATCGATTTCCGTTCACAAAACTCTCGCGTAGCTTAGCACTCACAGTAAGCAGCTATTCTCACCATGCCGGCTTTCAGAAACGCAGGGGTTTATATAGCTTTTCCTTAGGTTCCACACGTTTCGAGAAATATCTCGACAGGAAGTTATTCTAGAAGCTTCTCGATTGGACCATGGGATATCGCCAAATGGGCGATAAAGTCGCCAATCTGGCAACCCTACCATACACTATTTTATGGCAACCCTAGTGCTATGCCGGAAAGCTTACATACAGTCGCAACCGCCGAATTTTTCGCAACAGTATTAAATTTTGTACCTAGGTAGATGATTTTAGTGCAGTTATATGTGAAATTGTTGTATTTTGTTGCGTAATGTAATATGAAAAATCTAGAGAGATAAGCTATGTCGGAAAAGTAAGAATACAAGGGCAAGTCCATTTAACATTTAATAAATGGGTATCTCTGTAATTTGGCCAGATATCGACAAGCTGCCAACGGTTTTGGTGATTAATTTGGCATTACTATAGTTTAACAAATATAGTAGTTTTTTAATCTATTCATTCCAACTCTGCCTTTATGGTCTGTAGTATGGTATTTATTTTCATGTATAGATTTATCGTTGTATGATGCCTTTTCAAAATTTCATATACTCCCCCTTTCAAAGTGCAACTGGGGTTTAGGGGTTTCAGTCGCCAAACCCTGGTGGTGCAGAATTATCATACACCTTTTTAGTCGGGCGCCACTGTATATGGCATTAGGTATTTTTTTAAAGCAGGAGAGGAGAAAAATTAGCAATGCCCTCGCCGGGACTCGAACCACGGACCTCTCGAATACACGCTGAGTATGCTGACCACTACAACCCGAAAGCAGGCCAAGAAGGCTAGAGAATACTTTATAGGCTAACATTTCACAAACCCTACATATTATCTAACGATTGCTCTTGATTGCTGTTTAAGAATTTACCAAATAATGAACTGATCATGAATTTTGGTTAAGTATTATATTAATTCTTGACACCTTGTTGAAATGATTAGTGAGAAAAGAAAAAATAAATCTTACTGTAAAATTTCGATCTGCGATAAGCTAATTTTTTCAAAACTACTTTTTAAATTCTTGATACGAAAGAGATTAACTGATATAGATGAATAATGAAGAATTTCATAAAATATTAATAAAAGAAGATGATATTAGAGGTAATTTCTATTTGGTAGTTATTTAATCTTCTTTAGGAATAAAAGGAAACTGTCTTTCTGAGTGTGTGTGTCTTTCGTTCTTGCTGCGCGTAAGCTAATAGACCCAGGGCGACGAAATTTAGTACATAGGTGCATTTAGACAAGAGCCAACGCATCTCGAAGCGTTTTTTTTTTTTTTTTAAATTCGAAACAGAATTTTTTTTATTTTATATTTTTTTGATGAAATTGCGTCAAATCGATATCTCTTTCTCATTTTATCAGCAACAATGACATGCAGCCATTGTTGCTGATATATCACTGTTGCCATTGTTGCTGACATCAGCACTGTTGCCACTCGGATAAATGAGGGCGATAATTCTGTGCAGTTTTTAAATTTAATGTTTCTCTTGGATGCTGGACGTTTGTCGAGAGAAGGCAACGGGAAATTAATTTATTTGTTAGGATAATTAGGATTAGTTATTAAGGGATATTGCTTATTTCATTGTAATTTTTTATATGTAATACATTTTTATTGAGTTTTTTTAATAAAGTTGATCTATAGAGTAAAATTCTGTGCAGTTTTTAAATTTGATTAAAACTTAAATTAATATAATTTAAATTAATTTTCCTTTAGGGATTTTTCCGGTATACTTAAAAGCCAGACGAAGGCTGACCGCGTAGCAGCCAGTAAAATATAAAGTAAAGTAAAAATCGAACAACTGTAAACGACAAGAATTAGGAACTGAACACAGTATTTTACTAAAAATCTGTGTTTTTAATGACTTTTGAGAGACATCCTTAACATGCCTCTGGCTCTGAATACATAAATGTGTGCTTCCAACGTGTCGTTTAAATGCCGTCTTACAACTATAAATCATTAGCCAGTTATCATATTTTGCATCCATTATTCATACGCAAAGAATAACGAGAAAGCTACTATTCATCACTTTAATGGAAAATAAATTTTGATCGTTTCTGAATTAGATTGGATCAATTCTATGCGTACTGCATTTCCATGAATGAATAAATCTTTAAAGTGTGTGCGTATGATTTATAAGGTTTCATTCTGACTAATCAGTTTTGCTTAAATCTTTACTTACCTGCTCTTGTTTGACTAATGAAAATTAATCGAGTTGGTAAGAAGCGCTGTAACTATTATGATTTTAAACTGCAAGGTATTTTACATTAATTAACTAGTTTTAATGATTTTGATTTGATGTCTTAACTGTATTTTTATTTTAATCTGTGTTGGGTTTGCCGCGTTAAACATGAGGCCGATTATTATTGGCCAGGAGGGCTGCAATTCCGTTAACCCTCACCAGGATGCAAATGAGGTTGTAGACATATTAGGTTATTTTGAAGCAGGAGACAATAATTATAAGCAATGGCCTCGCTGGGACTCGAACCACGGACCTTTCGAATACGCCCCGAGTGAGCTGACTACTACACCACGAAGTAGTGCTAAAAAGGCGGGAGAAATACCTTATATTCTTCCCCTTTTAAGGAGCGACTGAGGATATGGAGACCCACTTGCCAAATCCTGGTAGTTCAGAATCGTTCGGACGCCACTGTAGAGACGTTAGGATTTTTGGTGCTGAGAGATGTGAAAAATGAGCAATGCCCTCGCCGGGATTCCAACATTGGACCTCTCGAATACGCGCCGAGTTTGCTGACCCCTATACCACGAAGGCATGCTAAGAAGGCGGGAGAAATACTTCATAAGATTGAAAAGTATTTAAGGCCAGAGTTTCGAGCGTTTTATATATAGAGCTTCTGGCAGCGGCACTTCCAGCTTTACTTTCTCCGCTCAGCATTATCAGTTATATATTCCGGCTTTAGCTATTTGCTAGCCGACGTTAAGTCGGGTCATCAAAACTGAGCCTTTTAGGCCAAATTTGTGCAGTTTCGGTTTTGAATTTTTCAATATGTAACTGCAGCGCTGTGATATTTTAAATCCCCACAAGTGGCGGAGTTTTCTTAACGCACAAAGTGGTATCTTTGTTTGAATTTTAAATCCCCACAAGTGGCGGAGTTTTCTTAACGCACAAGTGGTATCTTTGTTTGAATTCAAATTTAAATAAAAGTTATTTAAACCTTCATAAGAATTCGTTGAGGTATTTCAGACGAAGCGACAATTCGGACTTGTCATTCTAACAGAATCTAAAGGACTTGGACTAAATATTACACTATTGGGCTACTGCAAAATAACTTAACCTTATAATCTTATATCTGTCTACAGCAGCTAGGTGAAAACTTCATGAAACTTCACACCTGATAACGTTTAACTACTAACACAACATACCAAGTTAAACAGAAAAAACAAAAAAATTATTATAATACCCAGTGGGTTTTACAAAACTGAAAATGATAATTCAAATCAAGCTGATTCTTCTGGCTCAAGGCAAACAATGTAGGTGGCTTGCCTTGGTGCTAAGATTCCGATTACGTAAACAATGGCCTCAAACCTACAAACACTTAGCTTGGATCTGATGCAACTAACCTTTTAATAACCTATAAATCCCAGTATATAAACCTCGAAATCCTCTTTACAATTAGGGCAGAAAGCTACTTTTTAATTTATCCCTCTTGGTGTATGCAGTATGGTGCAATCTCCAAGACACTCACGATTAAGAAGTAACATCTTTATTTTTAAAATATGCCGCTCAGCTTACAGTTAACATAACGTTTTGTTCTGAGTGAGTACGGTGACAAAATAAGAAGACTACAATAGAATTCAAATTCATTGCTAGTAAATGTAAGAATCCTTTCATGTCTTTAATTGCTTAGACCTTTCATATGAGAGGGCATATTTTCCAATCTCTTCTTGTTCTCTACTGTCTTAGGGTCGGGTCCACAGAGCTCTCGTGTCTTGTCTGGTTTCGTCAGACGTTTGGAGGATAAGCTACAACAAGAATGATATTCACAGAGTAATCCAGATTAGCATAAAACGCATACTGCAACCTATAATTTATTCTTCTTGAAATACCAAAAATGTGAAACAAATTTAGTTTGATTCAAATATGCTTTTTTTTCATTATTTTCGTCGGCTAGACATTCTACTAGTGAAAGGTTGTTGATTTCAGGACACAGCTTATTCACAGATAAACTTCGACATAAGAAAGTTTAGCATTTCAAATATTTCCGTTATTTATATTAAAATTTTAAGATAATGTTAAATATGGATCTTCAAATCACAGAGGATAATGTTACGTATATTTTTTTAAAACTAAACGTTACCAAGACATTTTGTCTTTTAAACTATAGCCATTTTATTTTAACATTAAAATCTTTAGATTTTGCCCTTTTGTTTGGAAAGGGAATTTCATATAATACACTGGTGAAATAAATTAAGAGAATTTACATATTTTATCGAATTGCATGAAAAGAACTGAACTGAAAGTAAAAACACTACTTCTAGATAAAAACGCAAGTCTTGTATGTCAAATTCGTAAGCATATACGTGTGTGTAGGCGGAGTCAGCAGAAAACCAGGCTTCATAAGCGCGTGGAGGGTAAAACGAATTGCGTTCTCTAGCACACCTCGGCGAATTTCTCGGTGTTATCTTGCAGCATGCAGCAATCGGTTAAATTCATATCGGAACAGTAAAAATGAGTAACCACCAACGTTTAGATTATGGAATGAGGTGGCAAATTGTGGAGAGGCTAGAGGCAGGCCAATCGCAGGTCCAGATATGCAGGGAGTTTCATTTAACGCCCAGCGTCGTATATAATCTGTGGAAACAGTTCTAGGATACTGGATCCATCCAGAGAAAGCCTGGTCAAGGTAGTTCAAGAGCCACGACGGCCAGAGAATATCGCTATTTGTCCATTTTAGCGAGCCGTTAAAGAGGGGCTGCAGCTTCTCAGCTCTCTCGGGACCTATATGCAGCCGCAGGAACCCACGTAGCAAGGGTGATTGTTTCCAAAAGACTGAACGAGAGAGGGCTGTTTGCGGAAGACCGACTGCTTGTGTCCCGCTCACGCGAACGGACAGCAGAGTCCGACAGCACTGTCTCGGGACTTGTATGGAGCCACAGGAACCCGTCTGACAAGGGTGACTGTTTTCAAAATGTGGCAGTGCAATGGTCTGGGCCGGCTTCATGTTGGATGGCCGCACACCTCTTCACGTCTTTGACAGAGGCTGTGTGCATGGTGTGAGCTATAGGGATGAGATTTTGGAGCTCTATGTTAGCTTTTCCAGGGTGCAGTGGGCGCCGAGTTCATCTTACAGGAAGGCAACGCGAGGCCACATAGAGCTCTTCTGGTCGACGAATTTCTGGAAAGTGAGGATATTCGCTGGATGGATTGGCCAGCCAGTTTTCCAGACCTCAAACCTATAGAGCATGTCTGGGACTCTCTGCGGAGGGCAATTGCAACTCGCAACCACCTCCAAGAACCATCCAGGAAATGAAAACAGCGTTGCTGAATGAGTGGGACCAATTGCCACAGGCACTGATAAACTGCTTTATTTCCATTATGACATCACTCTGCGAGGCGTGTATGGCTGTAAGAAGGGATCACACCCCCTATTAATCCATTTCTTTCGTGCATTCTGCAACCGCTGTTTCAGACCTTCAAACTCACATGAGTGTTACACAATGAGCATGTGTGTCTGTTACAACTGTTGAATGTTTATTTTGTTTGCCTATGATCAGCCTATGATCACGCCAAATTGTATTAAAATCTGCGCAGTAGTTCTGGAGATAGCAGATCAAATATGAAAATTCTCTTAATTTTTTTCACCAGTGTACTAAGCTTCATTGTTTTGCCGAGCACCAGTACTCAAAACTTTCCAGGTGGTAAGAAAGGTCTAAAGTTTACTTTTGGAATCCAAAGAAAGTTAGAGCTATGTAATCTGCGTCTGATATATGGGCGTCCGCCGAAAACATCGCGGACGAAAACGTCGCAGAGAAAACAACGCAAGGCGAAACCATCGTGGTACAAAACATCGTAGGAGAAAAGAAAGCAAAGAGAAAAATGTCGCAGTTTTAAAACATCGTGGTAGAAAATAAAGTGGTTTAAAAACATCGTGGTGAAAAATATCGGGGAAAAAATGAACTACAAATCATTGCGTGAAGATAACATTGCAGACACGCGTTTTCAGAGTTTAAAAGTTAGAAATGCTTGTTCGCATAATGATTTGGAAAGAAAAGTGGGGTTCTTGTAATTCTGTATTTCATATTTTTAAATGAAGTAATAAATTTTCGGTGAAAAAAATAAGAGCAAACTTAACCATTTAAAAATTGAAAAATGAGTAGAAAATTAGTGCAACTTATAGAACTTAATAGAATCTTAAATTTATATAGTTAATTAACAAGGGTCATTAATAAATTAACCTTTTTTTATAAAGTTTTACACATAACTTTTTTCTCAAGAATACAGTCTAAAACTGCTTAGAAGAAGGAAAAAAATAACTGCATGAAGCTACCTCTATAAGAAATTGCTTAGTTAATTATCAAATAATTTTCCTTCACATTTGTTAATCTGATTTTGTTTTAATGAAAATTATATTTTGTTTCGCTTCCGTTTGCTCTTAAAGTGTTAACATTTTCATGTATAGCGCGCAATCAATTTTTTGGATGTCGATTTGTTGGTTATGATGAAAGTCAGTTACATAATACATCAGTATGGGATCTGAAAAACTCATGTGTGCAATGTTATCGTCATGCGATGATTTCTAGGTAATTATTCTTTACCGCGATATTTTCGACAATGACGTTTTTAAACTGCGAAGTTTTTTAATCGCTTTATTTTTTACCACGATATTTTGTACCACGATGCTTTCGAACTGCAATGTTTTCTCTTTGCTTTTTTTTCTCACACGATGTTTTGTACTGCGACGTTTCCGCCTTGCCTTGGTTCCTCTGCGACGTTTTTGTCCGCGATGTTTTCGGCTGTAACCGATATATGTAGACCAGATGGCACGGGGAACTAAAATATGTAACTTAAAAAGATAAAAAAAGTTTGAAGAAAATATGATTGAAATAATGCTACCATAATTAAATATATCATTTCCTTCAATTTCATTAAATATATTTAATTTAATATCAATTCATGCCGTCATTATTTAATGATAATGGTATCCCAATTCATAGGCCTTATAAATATGTACCCAAACTAGAAACAAAATTTTTGAATCGTACTAGAATGAAGTTCACATTGGATGAAATTTAATCCGCAGTGTGAATCACAGTGTGTGAAAGAGAAGAACGGAGCAGAGCTCAGATAAAGTAGCTGGTTTGGCGAATGGTTGATGGTAAAACTTGTCTATGTTGAAACGTCCAGTGGGATAGCAACCCGAATGGCAAACTGAGATTGAAACTTAAATGCATTATTATCCGTTAGAAAATTACGGTTCCTATTACCTTAAACTGATTTGTGAGTTTATCTACCTTAAATTTTATTTTACATCTAACGTTAAGTGGACTATTACATCGTAATATTGTTGCGTGTGTACGGGTTCGTAATGGATTGAATGCACAAGTCGTTAAAATGTTAATAAAATTTATCTTTTTCATAAGAACTAAAACAAAATGCTGAAACATTTCCTCAGAGATATTCGTGCAATATCAGACAGTTATATTTTGAACTATTGAAACGTTAAACAGAACACAATTCAAAACAGTGAAAGCTAATGCGATCTCACCGCGAATTCGCTACAATCTGTAACACCACCAAGTAAACAACAAACGTTCGCTTAAAACAACTGAATTGAGATGTTTTCCACCAGCTTTTATAAGCTTTTTAATCATGCACGAGACCACTCTGGTATGTTCTCGATTTTTCTGGATAGCAAAAACTGGTATGAGATATCTATTTATTAAAAGTGCGTGCTCCTGTATTTTTACATTTTTGGTGTAGCTTTCTCTTAAAAGTCGTCACGCGCTGCATTGCACGTGGAAATGAAACAATTTTTACAATTCTACTAAAATAGCAAATTAAGTACAAAATTTTGTAAATCTGTAAAGTTCTACTGTCCTACTGTTGTGTACAATCTTGAGAAATAATGATTGCACTGAGGAAGGGTTAAAACTGCCCTCTATTAAACTCTTTAACTTATTTACAATGCGTGAACTTGACGCTAACATACTACGCCTCAACTTGGGCGGTAACTGGGTCAGGACTGAGTGTTCTGTGCATATGTTTTGCAAACATTGTGAAGTACTTGCTAAAGTCTAAACGTCCTGCTCTGGAACAGGGAGCTGAAAAATGAGCTTTGTTCTGATGTAGATACTGTGCTGGAGAATAACTGCACTTGAAAGGGATTTAAAATCCTCTTTTATTAAAACACTATTATTTACACATTTCCCAACTCGGGAGATATACAGAAAGTAAAAGACCACACTTGGGCCTAACTTAACAAATCAAATAAATTTAAATATATATCTAAACCTAAATAGCAATTTAATTAAACTTTGCTCGCAGAGCAAATCGCGGAGTTTGGCCTCTAACTAAATGGTGCGTAGCAAGAAATACTAATACTAGCTCACTTCAATTATTTCAATAAGTAATCACGTAGTAAGCACTATGGCTTATAATTTTAACTGTTAGCTGGTCAGGCGAACGTCGAACAGAATGACCGTGATCCGAGACAAAAAGCTCTCTCACCCTAAGAGGTTTCTACCTCTGGTTTAAATAGTACTTGGCTGTACTTCAAATTAGCATAAGCTGAAAACGCGCGCTTCTTCTGACGGGAAGTTGAAACAGAGAAGAGATAGAAAGATTTAAATTAAAATAAAACTTTGTTAGTTTAACTAAAACCTTACAAGGGAAACAGAATCAAACTTAAGAATTCAAGATGTTCACAATTAGTAGAATTACACTACAGGGCTCATATAATCCTGTAACCTAGTGGCAGGAAGATAATAGCGATTAAGCCACGTCAAACCAGCAGTAACTGCTAAATAGAAGTTTGCGTATAAGCACGCAAGGCAATTTCCAGACTCTTTCTCTCTCTATTGGCACGTCGATATTTAACTTATTCTTCCACTGGTAGAATTTGCATTTCTTACGCTCGCTACCAAATTTAAATATTCTAGCACTGATAATTAGGGAAATGAAGGCTTATAGGAAAATAACTTAAAATTAAAATAAACTGGTTATTTAAAATAAATATAAACCCCTAAAATTAATAAACCAAGCAGATCCCTATTAAAGCTATTTGGTTTTTATTCGCCCCTTCTGTTTTGAATGAAGTAAACTTCACGAAACCTCGTGACAAGAAATTCTTTGGATTCCTGTTAAGATTCACGCGTAGTTGTAAGGTGATTTTGTTATTCACAGCATTTCATGTTTAAAAGTTTTTATGTCAATTAACCAATTATTATAATTAATTTTTACTATAACTTCTTCCTTTGACTGTCCTCACCAAAAGGCAAATTATTTCTGTGTGTAATTCAACCGAGGTGTTGAATGTTTAGAGTTGATGCTTCTGGCAACCGCATCTTGCTGCTATCGCCAACCCTGCCTAAGTTTATTCCTGGCTTTAGCATCTTTCTATCTGATGTTTTAAATACTCGACTTTAGCTACATGGAGCCAGCTTTGCCAGTAGTTCATTTTTTGTTGTTCTCTCCATTTATGTTACCTACATTTGAATTTAAAGTTATCATATGTTAACGTAAATTCCCGCAATGGCGGAGGTTGGTCTGTCAGACTTACTGTGCATTTAAGAGCATTACTGTCCAGTTCCTTACTGTGTATTTAGGAGCTAAATGAAACAAAGGTTATAAGATATTTCTCCCGCCTTCTTCGCATGCTTTCGCGGTGCAGTGGTCAGCACAGTCGACGCGTAACCGAGAGGTGTGTGGTTCGATTCCCGGCGAAGGCGTTATTCATTTCTTCCCTTTCCTGCTTCAGAAATTCTCTACACTGGCGCTCGAACTAAAAAGGTGATGGATGATGATTCTCCACCACCATAATTTGGCGACTGGGGCCCTTAAACCTCAGTCGCCTTTTAAAAGGGGGAGTATATAAGGTATTTCTCCCGCCTTCTTCGCATGCCTTCGTGGTGTAGTGGTCAGCCCGCTCGTCGAGTAACCGAGAGGTCCGTGGTTCGATTCCCGGCGAAGGCGTTGCTCATTTTTCATCACTCGTTCTTCCGAAATAACCTAATGCCTCTACAAGGTTATCTTAATATTCTTGAGACTCACCGATTTGTATTTGTTTCAGACTAAGCGATAACTGGCTTCCAGTGTTGTAAGGACATTAACACAAGCTTCTAGGTGGAGCAGAACTCTACATGTTCAATACAAGTGTCATAATATAATGTCCAAAACTAGTGGTTACTTACTGCGAAAAGAGAAAACAAAGTTATCTGACTGATTGGATGATTTTGCGACTTTAATATTTCAACCGAATTGATGCCTCAATAGAAATTAATTCTAAAAGATAAACGTTTCTGTTTATATTTCTTCCTTTCATTTTTTTTCAAATATTATCTGTTCAAGTCGACATTTCGTTTCATTCACAATACTTCTAATTAATCTTTCTATTCAGCCATATCACTGATTAGATACACATTTCCTTCCGTTTGATGGATGAAGCAAATTCCATTCAATAGCAACGCCATGGAAATTTCGCTCTCAAACCGACTTGCATACCTTTCCTTTCCGATTCGAAGCAGGGAAGGAAACAGGCAGTATGCTCTTGAGAAGTGTCTACTTTCCCTGAGGCCCATTTCTATTCTCGAAAATAGGAATCTGGATACTTCGCTCCCGGGCGAATCTTCCATCAATTTTTTCCAAACGTCTTTCCTAATACCTTTGTCTAAGATTTGTTGAATAACGATTTTTTCTTTCAAGGTTTCGCGTTCAAGTTAGAATGTGGGGTGTAGAAGGGGGTTTGCTCAGTAATTAAGGAACGCCGTGCCGCCTCGGGTTGCTCTTTGCAACTTCCGTTATTAAGTTGAATTAAAGAATGCGCGAAGATTTCCCTCTCGAGCACAGTTGCAGCGAGCTTGGAGTTAAAGTGCAAGATTCTGATTCAAGGGCCGTTAATGCAGAAAATTCTGTTTAGCTTTTGGTGCTCGTACTGTGTATGTCTTATAAAAGGGCGGTGTTTTTTAAAAATAAGCAATTATTAGCTAATACAGTTTTAAACTAGGCACTATCTTTAACTTATAACAAATTTAATTATAAAAAAAGAAAAGAAAATTCGAAATGTTTCAGATTTTAAATTACGTCCAAAGGGGCGTTTTTTTAACATTTTGTGTGTTACTTTTATTTATTAGATATCATGTTCTTTGAACTTAAACCATAAAGTTCAGTTCAAGAGCAATATCGCAAAATAATTTTAAAATGAGTCTATCTTTAGAATTTCCGATACACTATTCCGCGGTTGAGATAAAAAGGTTTTTAGTTTTCCTCAGAGTGTTGCCATTGCTCGCTTTTAAATCGCTTGAGTTTTTTCACCAAAAATTCATTAAAGTTTTACAAAATATGACACTGATAATAAAACGAATTTCAAATTCCAAATTTGAGCTTCCAGATGCGCATATTTGTGTGGAAACGTACTTTATTCAAAATTGAATGGCTCTAGGTACCGTTGTTTTATCACATTTGGAAAAATATACGTACATTTATGGAGGTTTTTCATTATTCAATTTATTTAAATATAATACAGAGCTGCAATATTTGGTGGTAACAGTTTGAAAAGTCACTCCGACTTTTAATGTTTCCAACACAAAATCTCAAAGCTAAAACCATAGTCCTTCAGGGACAAAGCCCCTTTGGACAAATAATAATAGTAAAACGAAACAATAGTTATTTCCTTTGGATGTATTTAATTAAATATTAACGAAACATTTTATTGATGTTGACCTTTGGAATATGTAAACGCTAAATATAAAATCTATGTAAGCAAAATAAACAAACGTTATTATGCTCATCCGTTAAAAATAATTAAAATGAATTATTTACGATTGTTCAAATCTATTATTTTTCCAAATGATGAGATAAAATGCTTATTCTAAAAATATTATGCTGTGAAATATCCTAAGAATAAGGTTTAGTCGCCATATAAATGTTAAAAACTGAATTTACAAACTTATCAATCACGTGAAATGAAAAAAGAAAACAGTAGCATCAAGAAAATGTGTTTACCCACACATTCTCCACTTCCCTTTTAATGTTAATTTTACCGCTTGAATACCAAAAGGGAAAAATACATGGACCATACCATTTCTGAAACACGTTACTTGATAAGCATAGGACATCAAGAAGCATGCATAAGGCCATACTAATATTATTAAATTACAGATTTTGAAGGACTTATCAATTTCGATAACATTCATTTTACTTACCAAAAATACTTTCCTATATGTGCATGTATTTTGCATTGTTACCATAAATCAAAAGTTGCTGAAACTACTAGGGACAACCCATACCGTACGTCATATGCTCAAAACACATGCATGTTAATTAATAAAGACACACAGTCTCCCTAAACACTTCGAAGAAAATTAAAAGAAAGAGCTCAACTGATATTTGTTTTACTTACCACAAATTATTTCCTATATGTGTATGCCTTTTACATTGTTACCATAAATCGGAAGTTGCTGAAAACACTAGGGATATCACACACCATAAGTCATATGCTGAAAACACATGCACGCTAAATAATGAAGACACACAGTCTCCCTAAACACTTACAAGAGAATTAAAAGAAAGAGCTCAACTGATATTTGTTTTACTTACCAAAAATAATTTCACATATGTGCATGCCTTTTACATTGTTACCATAAATCGGAAGTTGCTGAAAACACTAGGGATATCACACACCATAAGTCATATGCTGAAAACACATGCACGATAAATAATGAAGGCACACAGTCTCCCGTAAACACTTAGAAGAAAATAAAAAGAAAGATATCAACTGATATTCGTTTTACTTACCAAAAATGATTTTACATATGTGCATGCATTTTACATTGTTACCGTAAATAAGAAATTGCTGAAAACACTAAAGACATCACACACCATAAGTCTTATGCTGAAAACACATGAACTTTAAATAATGAAGACACACAGTCTCCCGTAAACACTTAGAAGAAAATTAAAAGAAAGATATCAACTGATATTCGTTTTACTTATCAAAACTAATTTCACATATGTGCATGCCTTTTACATTGTTACCATAAATCGGAAGTTGCTCAAAACACTAGGGATATCACACACCATAAGTCATATGCTGAAAACACATGCACGCTAAATAATGAAGACACACAGTCTCCCTAAACACTTACAAGAGAATTAAAAGAAAGAGCTCAACTGATATTTGTTTTACTTACCAAAAATAATTTCACATATGTGCATGCCTTTTGCATTGTTACCATAAATCGGAAGTTGCTGAAAACACTATGGACATCGCATACCATAAGTCATATGCTGAAAACACATGCACGCTAAATAATGAAGACACAAGTCATATGCTGAAAACACATGCACGCTAAATAATGAAGACACACAGTCTCCCGTAAACACTTACAAGAGAATTAAAAGAAAGGGATCAACTGATATTCGTTTTACTTACTAAAATAATTTCACATATGTGCATGCCTTTTACATTGTTACCATAAATCAGAAGTTGCTGAAAACACTAGGGATATCACACACCATAAGTCTTATGCTGAAAACACATGCACGTTAAATAATGAAGACACACAGTCTCCCATAAACACTTAGAAGAAAATTGAAAGAAAGAGATCAACTGATATTCGTTTTCCTTACCAAAAAAATTTTCCTATATGTAAACTGCGCAAAAAAAATGGGATAGTTCTATTTCTCCTGGTCTACTGGGGCGATTGACGAAATTCAGCTTGCGTTTTTCATGTCTTGAAAGCGCGGCTTAGGTTACATATTAGATTTATATATATCATTTATATATGTTCAAATATGCGTATTTCGACAAAATCGGACATTTTCAAAATGACATGCCACATTGGTTTTTCCATATTTCGATTCTTCGACTCAAATTATGCCAAACTGCTGAGTTTTGTAAAAAATGGCAGAAGTGTTTTAAAATATTAGCTCTCAAACCTTTAGCTCCTCAGTGTTAACTGAAATTGATATTTATTTACTGATATGTCTTTTTTATTAAACTTACTTAATTCTTTCTTCCAGAATTCGAAATTTGGGCTTAATCCAAATATAATTCGTATATTTTCTATGATTTATTTTTTAAATTTGTATTTTTAAATCATTTTTACAAATATTTCGAAAATATTTTTGCATTATAACCTATACGATTTTTAACATCCTCTTAACATAGATGCATTTCTAGGCACACTCGCAAAAAATTAGAATTTTTTATTCAAAATTTCCTAAGGTATACGTGAATTTACACATCGTCGTGTTTTGAAATTCGGCATACTCGGTTACAAGCGATAATTACGCCATATGTGGTTTACGCACTTTGTTAAAATTATTTGAAATTATACTTGACATTTTTTCCGCTCTTGTATAATGAAAAAATTTCGTTGAGTAAATTATTCTTGACGCAAACTGAAAAAAATTCACCAATATAAATTTTTACATATCTCTATATATTTCGCACCAAATTTTACAAAATTTAATTTTTAGGTAGTATTTGAGTCGTAAAATCGAAATATGAGAAACAATTGGCTTGTTATTTCAGAAAAAGTCCGATTTTGTATCACAATACCTATATTACAATAATGATATATATAAATCTAATTTATATCCTAAGTAGTGCTTTCGAGACATGAAAAACGCAATTTGAATTTCGTCAATCGGCTCAATAGAACGTGAGATATAGAACTGTCCCATTTTTTCGCTGTGTATATGCATTTTGCACTGTTACCATAAATCAGAAGTTGCTGAAAACACTAGGGATATCACCCCCCATAAATCATGTGGAAGGGGGTGTCACTAGAGGGTGGAATACGCGAAGGGGAGAAATATACGTGTAAGTACAGTATATAATACCATTATTAATGCATGTTAAAGAGCAAAGACACACATTCTCCGGTAAACATTTAGAAGAAAATTAAAAGAAAGGAATCAAATGATTCTATACGTCTACCATTAAAATATTTGTTGACAACTTAAAGAGACTTTAAACGGAGAAACACTTTAGTTAATCTTTGAAGCAAAATATTTGCAGTGTTGGCGGACTGAAGTATTCAAATTTTTATAGATGTTGAACAACTTCTTCCTTATATTTTCTTCGCAATGAGAAAGGGGTACAAGTGTAAAGGCGCAAATTAGCGATACGAAAAGAAACTGAAAATGAAATAACAACGAATCGTATCCCAGTGCCAAAAGCTTAACAGTTGATAACGGGGCATCAGACTTAATTCTCCCTCAAGGCAGAATAATTTAACAGAACGCAGCTGTCGTTACCATAGTTATTAGAAAAGGCGAAATTGACCCTGTTATGTCCATTCTAACGTAGCAAACTATAGTCTCCAGTATCAAATGAAATTGTCTCCAATTTATTTCAAATAATATGCTACGTTGTTACTTTGTAATATATTGTTGCGTACGTACGGGCTGCTTATGGATTGAATGCACAAGTCGATAAAAATTTAACAAAAATGTATTCTTTCCACAAGAAATAAATCAAAATGCTGAAATATTTCATCCGAGATATTTGTACAATATCACAATATCTCAAACGTTTAGCAAAACTCAATTCAAAAACAGATAAACTTATTCTATCTCCCAGCGAAATCGCTACGATGAATAACAGCATTAAGTAAGCGAACAGTTTGCTTAAAACAGCTACAACTACAACTGAGATGAGGTGTTTCAATTCGGCTTTTATAGGCTTTTTAATTATTCACTAGAACAATCTCGATTTTTCTGGATTTTTCTGGATGGCAACAGTAATTACGAGATATTTATTTATTAATCATCAAATGCACGCGTTCTTTTATTTTTATTTTTCCGACTTAGCTTTCTCTTAAAAAGTCGTCTGTGTTGCACGGGAAAATAAAGCAATTTTAATTACAATTATAGATAAACAGCTGAATAAATATCAAATCCGTAACAACACGTTTAAAACTACTTTCTTGTGAAACAGAGTTGTATTTTTCTTATAACCTACAGATACAGACAAATATATAAGTTGTGACGTTTAAGTTGCAGTATTGAAAAATGGCAAATGCTGTATATGAATAAACCTGTAAAACAACTTTCACTGCAGATGTACTGCGCAGGCAGTGAACCACTCGTGATAATTCTCAATTTCGCGCAAAACTGCACAAATCACTTGCATGAAAAGATCTGAAATTTTCTAGATTACCGTAAAATGTAAATTTACTGAAGGTCTTCAAGTGTCGAATAAAAACCTTCAAGTGTTTTTTTCTAACTATGCAATCAAAACAATCAAGCAACTTCGCAGTCACTAAGTCAAAATATATTACCAGTGGAAAAGTACTTTTATTTTACATGAAATAGAAAGGATTATCTTAAATTATAAATTAATCTTAAAGAATGTAGATACAGACCTTAATACAAGCATCTTCAAATTAAGTGAAAAGTCAGATCAGACATTTTAAGAAAGACAACTTCGATGAAATTGAAACAGTTATTTCCAAATCTTATTTTAACCTTCCTTAACATAGATCCAAAGAAAACCATCCACAGATTAGTCAAGAACAGGAAGTGTCCAACCCTGGAGCAATAAGATATACAGTACAGGTAAACGAACAGGATTTAAGTGGCATACAGTGGTCAGGGCAATTATTTCCTGGTGTTTGGAATGCATCAGTTATTGTCAAATCGAAAGAAACAACGCCATATTCATTTTCACAAACTAAACTTCTAAGTCCTGGTTTCGTTATGTTTTACTTTTTCCATGGCAATGAAAATACATTAAAATCTTTTCTTACATAGAGAACGTAATTTCGTATTATATTCAAATACTAGATTTCAAACAATAAGGAAATTTTTCCAGTCTGTAAAATTGTCAAGGTAAAATTTGTAATTGAAATAAATTCTAAAATTTCAAAATTAAATTATTGTTAGCAATAACAGTAAAAACTCAGTATTTCCAGCAGTAAATTCAACACTAAATGAAGAAAAAATTTTAATTTGATTCCATAACTTTTATAAATTAGTGCCATTTTCTTAAGAGTAACTTTTTGTTATAAATTTTAAAACGCTTTCTTTTATTTCCTTTCATTCTTTCTTTTATTGCTGCATTTTGACAGAAACGTTGTTCACTGGGTAAGGTGCTCACCATCCTTTTGAGTCATCATTTGATTTGTCAATGGAATATGTAAACTTAAGCTTAGAGCTAGAATTTCCGAGTTTTGATAATACAAGAAGAAGAATACTGAAAGAAGGATCGGGCATTTTAATGAATTGAAAGTTTATAATTCCTCCCAAATTGATTTCGAAACGTATTTGGTAACATTTACTGTATTTGTTACTAACATTCCATTTTAAAATTGTTTCTATTGGATAAAATACAAAATTGAAATGGGAGCTAGTACCACGTGTAAGTTTGGAGGCTTTTGGCGATCGCCAAACTTTGCGATGGTTTGGCGACATTTTTTCCGAGTTCCTATGTAACTGTAATTGGTATTGTTATTAAATAAGTGTAATTAATCTCATTATGTAAATGTAACCGTATCCGGCTCTCATATGCCATCGAGTAATTTCCAGAAGCAGAAGGTACTAGAGACTTCTCGGCGGCCGGAAGAAAATCTATATAGTACCGGAGGAATATATGCAAAATGTGCACTGCTAGGACAACGGACTGAATTTGGCTAGTGGCAGTACCGAAGAGATTCACCACCAACTCCGCCGACATAAATGATGTCAAGTTACTGATGTTTGTTTACATTCTTCTGCTGCATGTCACGAAGTGCGTTGTTTGAATGCACATTTAGTTTTTCGGAATCAAAGTCTTTATATCTGTGTATAACGATTTAATTTATATTTCGGAATTTATTATTTACTCTGATTTATTTTTCGGAATTTGTTATTTACTTTGATTTATTTTTCGGAATTTATTATTTACTCTGATTTATTTTTCGGAATTTGTTATTTACTCTGATTTATTTTTCGGTTTTTATTATTTAATCTGCAGGAACAAATACAAAATTAGATCCAGTCACTTGGATTTAGTGATGACTGGAAGGTGCATACAAAGCATCGGTTACAAATTATTGTGTATGTTGATAATCAGAAACTTTTAGATGAAGAGTTAGATCATCTAATGTGTAAAATGTATCTGTGGGAATTAAACCAAGTAAATTTGCTTTTCATTGTTAAAAATGCTAATTTTTGTCGGCAATTAATGCAGTAAATATTTTGAATCAAAATACCTCCAGATGCCATTGCAATGCATTAACATAGTGTGTGCCAGGAAATCTTTACAATACATCTCCCATATATTTGTGTGAATATTTAGAGCATTATTAACTGACACTATGATCAGCTTTTTTCACTTCCTTCTATGCAGTAAAAGAGAAGTATTGTAATCCCGAAAAATTTCGAGTATCATATTTCAACGAAAATATCCATTTTCACAGCTATTGAATGCAAGTTAACGATATTTTTGGGTGACATCTGTTCTTGAGAACTCAGAATAAAAGACACTTTTTCCCTAAAAAAATTATAAAACTGATTTAAAATGGATTCTGAAGAGATTTTTTTCGTGGCGTCTGTGCGTATGTATCTCGCATAATTCAAAAACGAGTAGCCTCAGAACTTCGAAAATTTGTATATAGGACTGCTACAACATGTAAATGTACATCTCCCTTTTTAGTTGCAACCGGCCCGCACCAAAAGTATATATATATATATATATATATGTATATATACCAACTCTGTTACTCGGCTCAGTGACCTCAGATTTTTTTCTTATATATTGCTAAATTGCCCATTTTTTGCTTTGAAAATGATTGAATTATGTTGTTCTTATCTTCCGGTTAAGTTTTTTGTGCCTTTAGTAAATCTACACGCAGTATTTGTAGAATTATCAAAAATTTCAAAGTTGTTTAAGTGCAGCTAAGCCTAATTATTTTATCATATAACAACCATATTTGTTTACGTTTGAAACTTCGCAGAATAGTGGATTTGTTGGGAATCTAGAGAAACTAAGCTTCGCAGCAACAAAGATAACGCTTTCTTTTATTATTGCTAATTAAATTACTCTTAATTCATTCTGGAATTTATTCGAGGAAATAAATGTTTAAGATTTACTTCGTAATTTTTAATATAGATATTCTAAGTTTTTATGTATTTTTGCCTAGTTGTGAAGTGAGAAGTAAATTAATTGAATTAGAAATACTGAATCGTCTTTGAAATTTGTTTTTCTTTTTTTTGTTTGTTTTTTAAATTTCTTTTATACATTGTGTTAGATTTATTATAGTATTTGAATAGAACATGTGGCAACAATTAGATAATTCTTCAGATGATATAAAGTTTTGTACATTTTGAGTTAGGAAATGAATGAGATATAAGGCTATTAATTGAACCTAGCTCCAGAGTGTCGCTATGGTAAACAAATAAAAAGAACTTTAAAGAACGTATTTATTCTATTATGGTTTATACGCTATCGACGCTATCCACAGTTGGGCTTCCAGACGCCCATATTCGTGTGGAAGCGTACGTTATTCAAAATTGGGTGGCTCTGGGTACCGTTGTTTTATCACAATGCAAGAAACATATATACATTTATGCAGATTCTTCATTACTTAATTTCTTTAAACATAATACAGGGCTGTAATATTTGGTGGAAACAATTTGAAAAGTGAATCAACTCAAAATGTCGAAACGAAATTAATAGCCCTTCTGGGCTAACGCCCTTTGGGCTAAAAAAGAAACGAAAATAATTTACTATATTTGCTGTAGTAATTTATTTATAATAAATTATAAAATATACACAAACTGAAGCACGGGCTTACATCAATGTCCACTCCCTTGAATTTGGGCATCTGGATGATTTCCTTTTATGTTGATGCTTAAATTATGCATTCTTTTCTTTGTTCCTTTAATACCATCTATACGATCAGTTACTACAGGTTTATGTCCTCTTGTCTGTAACCGTGATCTTCGAGAAAGAGAAGTGGTTGCACTTTTATGGCAGTTCCATCTCGCCACCTCATGCTGAGTTTGCTTCCCGCTGTGCGTGAAAAGGTTTCCCAATCACCCACACTTTTTACTGCTTTTAATTTCATAATGAAAGCATCTAAACCACTCACTAGTGATTCAAAAACCTCACCATTTTGATGAATTAGCTGACGAATCGTGTTCAGTCTTTCATTCCGTAATAATGTCAGGTCTTGCTGTTGGGCTGGTGCGTCAGGCTCACAACTCATGGCAGTAATTTCATGTTCTTTGAGTACCTCGTTTGAAGATGAGTTGGGCATATTAATTTCTCGCTCCTCTGAAAGGAAAGAGTTAGTTATAAAATTCTATTCCTGGGAGAGCATCACCCAAAGCCAGGTTTGCAATTTTGTGTCTGTCAGTCACTGATAAAGGTGGAAAATTTCCGTAAAATCTGTAAACTGCATACTGGTGGTTGCAGAAACTACCAAACATCCTTCATGGACATGAAATTACTCCACTCTGCACACTGGTGGTTGCAGAATCTACCAAACATCCTTGATGGACATGAACTTACTTCAATTTGTAAATTTACCATGTGTTCCTCTCCATTTTGCTCACCAGCCACAATATATTCATGATCTCCTTTCGTTTTGACAACTGCTTCTTAAAGATGCTGGATTTTTGTTTCCACATGGATTCAACAAATTTACGTAATCTGTGGTAATAGCTGTTTTCTGGCACTTGCAAATGAAATTTACTAGAGCGATGACATTATAAGTTTTCGCTCTAGTTAACATAATGTCCATAAAAATTCTTACAATGATTTCAGAAAAATTATTTGTATGGCGACCGCGACACTTTTCATCTCTCCATGCCAGGCACCATTGCTTCCGTATCTGCCAGTAATCTAGCAGATATTTCTGACAGTTTCCAAACAAGCTGGAAGCTGCATAAAATTTCTGAAATTCATCTGCAGCTTCTTGCTTTGGTCTGGCATACATTATGCGTTGAAAGTTTCTCACTGGAAGTGGCCGCTGTTCATGGGAATATTACGACTTGATTCCCACAGTCATCTCTAGACTGCTTGAGCAACGTGAAAAAGGCACAATAAATTTTGACTTTTTGGCCATGCATATCTTATACATATCTTATTGCGTTTATCCCGTCTTCTTGGCATGCTTTTGTGGTGTAGTGGTCAGCACACTCGACGAGTATTCGAGGGGTCCGTGGTTCGAGTCCCGGCGAGGGCACTGGTCATTTCTTCAGTATCTAAATAACCTAATATCTCTACAAATGGCGCCCAAACTAAAAACGATGGTGAATGATGATTCTTTACCACCGGGATTTGGCAACTGAGTCTCTTAAACCCCAGTCGCCCTTTAAAAAGGGGACTATATTAGGTATTTCTCCCGCCTTCTTACCATACCTTCGTGGTGTAGTGGTCAGCACGCTCGTCGCGTATTCCAGAGATCCGTGGTTCGAATTTCAGTGAGGGCATTGGTAATTTTTCATCTCTCCTGCTTTAAAAAAATACATTATGTCTCTACAATATGACTTAAAACTCGATTCCAGGATCAGCCCTCCCTAAAGGTCCGGACGACTGCGGCCGCCAGCTTCAGTGCTTCAGATCCATACAGGGTTTCCTGCAGTGAATGTCGTCAAGAAGAAGTCGATCTTACTGCGTGGTCCTCTACCACGTAGTAAGATTTAATAGTCAAACTACTTTCCAACACAATGACAGCTACGCCAAACTTGAAGTCGAACTAAAAGGTGGTGGATGATGATTGTCCATCACCACGATTTGGCGATTGGGTCCCCTAATCACCAGTCACCCTTTAAAAAGGGGGAGTATGTAAGATATTCCTCCCGCCTTTTTCGCATGCCTTCGTGGTGTAGTGGTCAGCCCACTCGACGCATGTTTTGGAGGTCCGTGGTTTGAGTCCCGGTGAGGACATTGCTCATTTTTCAGTCTCTCTCGCTTTGAAATAATACTAATGTCTCTACAATCTCTGCTTGTGATTGGTCAGTCAGAAAAGTAGTCGGATGTGCATTCCTACTAAAACCATCTGGTACAGCTTCTTGAAGCAATTTAAAAGCTTCAATATATGTGTGCATTATTTGTACTTTTGTTAATAAAATGCCTAATGGCACTGCTCTAGCGGCACAGGCAGTCAACATAAATTTTATGGCATGACTCTCAGCATCACGTGCACTCGTAGTGTCAACAAAAGCAATTTCTTTTGAGAACCCTGATTCATGTGCTCTTCTCATCAGAGGTGTCACAACAGCAACAACAAATACCACGTTGCTAGGATGCTTCTCTTTTAGTTTCTAGAATATAAATTTAGATTTCTTTAAGTATTCGTGCAATATGCTTCATTTTCTGAATATTTAGGAAAGCATCAAATTATAATTTTATGTGATAATCTAAAATCACCATAATATGAGAAAATATAGATAATTTATTAAACACTTTTCCACAAACTATTAGTCCAAGATTTCATCTATATTTGTAAGGATCTTAAGTTTGACTAACATTTACTCTATTTTAAAACTTTACTATCATCTCTTATTTTCCACTTCCGGACAGAATTAACGCGTGAATATGTTTATGCAAATTGTACTTGCTAACGCTTAAGTATTTAAGCTGTGGTTTTTTGCCAAGAAAATAGCAGCAGAAGATAGAGTCAGCCATCTTGCCACGAGTCTTCACGCGAGCTTGTTATCAGTTGCTGCCCACCTTTAAGGCCAGGGGTAAAAACGTCTTACGTTTACGTTTATGGTAGTTTTCCGCAATTTGCGTACTACAGACGTAGTAATTTAAAAGGCCAGTCTTAGTGTTAGTCATCTGTGTAAAGTATTAAAAGTTGACTCTTATTTAAATTTTAGTTATTAGTCTTATATTTTTACGCTCAGATCACAAGCAGTTGCTCTTTGTATCCCAGAGAGCGGAAGCGACTGTGAAATGTGAAACAAAAATAAAGGGTAATTTTAATCCTTCTCATCTTCTTGTCGTTGTTACTGCATAGGACATAGTTTGCAGTCAACTCACTGTCGAGTGAGGACACGTTATGTTCGCAAAACAGATAAAAAGAAATACGAGTCCTGATACATCGAATGAATGTAATGACACAGGGAGTAACTTACTTCAGTCAGAGCAGTTCCACTGCGTGCATCAAACTGTACATTTTACCACATATCATGGCAATGTCGAACATACCTTTCTGTAGGATTTTTTCTGTCACTTGCTAGTATTTCTTCCCCACATTCTTCTTCTAACTCAATTAATTGTAAATGATATTTTGCAGTTTCTGCAAAACCCATTCCATTGGAAAAATAATCAAAAATTGGTCCTTCAGAGTAGGATCAGCAGGCAAAAATTTTAATATATTTGAAGCATTCAGATCGTGGTTAAGCTTAAAAAAGATTGAAAATTTTCTTTGTAGTCTATTCTAAAAAGAAAAAGGCATACTGCGAAAAAATGGCACAGTTCTATATCTCCCGTTCTATTGGGACGATTGACGAAGTTCAAAGTGCGTTTTTCATGTCTCGAAAGTGCAACTTAGGATATATATTACATTTACATATAGCATTATTCTAACATAGGTATTTTCACACAAATTCGGACTTTTTCTGAAAAGACATGCCAATTGTTTTCCATATTTAGATTCTACGACTCAAATTTTGCCTAAATGTTAAATGTTGTAAAATTTGGTGCGAAATGTACGGAGAAATTCAGAAATTTGTCTTGGCGTAATTTGTTTTCAGTTTTTGCCAAGAATAGTTTACTTGGCGAACTTCTTAATTTATAGCAACCTATCTTCCTTTTCTCTTTTCATAGCAGAGGAGACAAAAAAAACTTTATCGTTCATACTTTGAAATAATTTTAAACACATTTGTGTTATATCGCTTTTAAGAAATATGCCAAATTTCAAACCGTGTAAATATATGAATTCACGTATATTTCAGGAATGTTTGAATAAAAAACTCTAATTTTTTGCAGGTAGGCACAGAGAAACATCTATTTTAGGATGATGGCAAAAGTTTTATACGTTATAATTCAAAATGTTTTTCGAAAAACTTACAAAAATTATTTAAAAATATAAATTTAAAAAACAAATCACAAACAATAGCCTGATTTTATTTGGAATAAACCTAAATTTCCAAATGTGAAAGAAGGAATAGAGTAAGATTAATAAAAAAAGATATATTAATTAATATATATCAATTTCAACTAACATTGAAGAGCAAAAATTTCGAGAGCTAATTTTTTAAAAACTACTCGTGCGATTTTTACAAAATTTGGGAGCTTGGCATGATTTCAGTCGTAGAATCAAAATATAGAAAACAATTATCATTTAATTTCAGAAAACATCCGATTTTGTGTCAAAATACCATATTAGAACAACGCTGTATATAAATCTAATACATATACAAAGTCGCGCTTTCAAGACATGAAAAATGCTGTTTGAATTTTATCAGTCGGCGCAGTAGAACGGGAGATATAGAACTGTCCATTTTTTGTAGTGTACTTTAAAAACATTTAATTTTGACTGTTTTGATTAATGTTTTTCCTTTCCAAATAAATGCTCTTTGCAAGTATCTGGCCATTGGAGGAGGGAAGAGTTGTCTGTGCTTCATTATAAAGTTACGAGTTTTAAACATACTTTAACAATCTTAATTAACATTTAAAATGCTCCCAATACATTAATCTTATTTTTAGACAGGTAAAATTACCTTCATATACTGAATGGAAATTCAAATTTCAGGTAAAGCATTTAAATTCTCAGATTAATTTGCAAATACTGCATTCGAGGTTCAAAAATAAGTATTTTTAATGATTTTTCTACTACGCATTTAAAATTCTGATTTTCATGAGCCGAATTCAAGCCGTTGTCCTAACAGTGTACAGTTTGTTTATATGCGCACCGGAGAGAGTATCAGTTTCTCAGTTGTTTAGTTTAGCGTGAGTTCAGAGTACTGAGATATCTCCGTGTGAGCCTCGCTGTTAGATGCGTTTTACATTGCATTGTGTTTAACGCTCTTAGTAGTTGATGTGTAATTTCTGATTGTACTCTGTGATACTATGAAGCGCTGTGGGAATGCTTTTGTGGATGCTTTCAGAACTGTAAAGTGTTACTTTTGGTAAAATAAATTTTATCAAGCTATCAGCAGTTCTATGTGCATTCAATCTATTACGACCAAAGCATTTACGAAAACGATATAAAACTGTAATTCATTATAACCATCGATTTGAATTTATTTAGCTATTAAAATGCAGACCAAATATGCTATGATTGCAATATACATATAATAACATTGCGACACAGTTTCGTGATCTTACCCTTCATGCCTTTTATTCTACGCAAATCTTTATTCCCGGCAATTTGTAAATCACTACACGAAGCAAAAAAATAAAAATCACCAATAAAAACATACTTTGCTTGAAGTAAGTAAAAATAAACCTTTTTACAAATGGAAATCTTATTATCATTTGGGTCGTCTAATCACAATGAACTAACACCATTAAACCTAGCAGCAATATTTGCCTCTATAATCACTGTGATTTAAATGTCACCTATGTAATCCCTGAGATTAAACTGTCTTCCCTTCCGGCGGTACTTTGAATACCCCTGTTTTAAAAAATAGCTTCATTACGCATTTCATAGACAATGCGGTGTTTTATGTGCAAGAGTTAAGGCTCTGAATATTAAATGCATTATTTTCAATTTAGTGATTTTAAATAAATGGAAATATTTTATATATGTACTTACGCAGAAATATTGAATTTAAGTTTTTTCAAAAAAATTTAGATTTCTCAGATATAATTAATTGCAGTCTTTTTTAAATTAAATCTAATTATGGAACAAAAATCTGATTTCGTAATATGCACCTAAAAAGAATATTTTAAAGAGAGAAATTTATTGCACAAGTTTTACTTAAATAGAACTCTCTTTTTAGAGGAATTTCTGTAAATTGCAGGTGTAACACCGAGTCCACTGAATCATTATACGCGGTTTCACTTATCCGTGATTCCGAGCAGCGGAGGGCAAAATTTACTGTAAGTTTCGAAGCTACAAAACTCAAGCCAAAGGACAATAGCCTGTAATATAGTCGAAATACAGTAATTTATATACAATATGCACATATAAAATACTATCTTCCCACGCACCTGCACCAAACAAAAATAATATTTAAATGCTCGTCAAAAATAATATTTAAATGGAAATGATCACTGCGGACTTTTGTGTGCTTATAAGAAATCCCTCAAACTGCGGGTTCTCCCTACTATTTGAAGGTCATAAAAATCCTGGCAGGAAATTTTGATTATCAGTGTGTAAAGAATATTTGTCTGATCTTTGCTCCTGTACAGTGCGAAGAAAAAGGGACAGTTCTATATCTCCCGTTCTACTGGGCCAATTGGCGAATTTCAAATTTCGTTTTTCATGTCTAGATTCATATATAGCATTGTTCAAACATAGATATTTTGACACAAAATCGGACTTTTTCGGAAATGACATGCCATTTTTTTTTCATATTTCGATTCTACGACTCAAATTATGCCTAAAAATTAAATTTTGTAAAATTTGGTGCGCAATGTATAGAGAAATGTAAAAATTTATATTGGCGAATATTTTCCAGTTTGCGTCAGGAATAATTCACTCGGCGAACTTCTTAATTTATAGCAACCTATTTTCCTTTTCTTTTCTTCCTCGCCAGCGCATAAATAACAATAGAATAAACGCACTTTTTAAAATTCACTATATTTGTTCACCATAGAGACACTCTGGCGCTAGGTTCACTTAAGAGCGTCACATTTCATTTATTTTATAACTCAGAATACACAAAAATTATTTATGTCGTCTCAAGAATTATCTAATCATCGCCACATACTCTATTCAAATACTACAACAGATCTAAAACGGTGTATAAAAGAAACAAACAAAAATAAGAAAAAAAATTCACAGACGATTCAGTATTTATACCTCAATTAATTTAGTTCTCACTTCGACTAGACAAAAATACATAAAATCTGAAAATAGCTACATTAAAAATTACGAACTAAATCTTAAACACTTATTTCCTCGAATAAATTCCAGAGTGGATTAAGCATGATTGAAATCCCAGTAATAAAAGAAGGCATTATCCTTGTTGCTGGGAAGCTTAGTTTCTCTAGATTGGTAACAAATGCACTATTTTGCTAAGTTCAAATGTAAACAAATATGGCCGCCATAAGAAAAATGATTTGTCTTAGCTGCACTTAAAGAACTTTGTTGATAATTATACGAATCTTGCATGCAGATTTACTAAAGCCATAGAAATGTTGTGTAGCAAATTTTCATGTAACACTTAATTATTTAAGTTTGACTTAAGATTAAT
>KK117484.1:0-15768 GCA_000611955.2 Stegodyphus mimosarum
GGGACGCGATGAAAATTATGATTGAAAATTGGGCCGTGAATACTAAAAGGTTGAGAAACACTGCCATAGAAAGATTAGGATTTATCATTCTCTTAAATTATTTACAGAATATTTTGACCTAGAAGACGTCTCATGTGGCTGTTGCAGGTTTATTTTCTAGTAATTTTAAAACGGAAGTAATATAAACTGGAAATTATCTTTAAAAACAAAACTGATGTTAAGCAACATAATATTTGTATGTGCTTTTGTTTTGCATTCGGCATAATTATTGGTTACATGTCAATGCTGTTATATAAAACTGTTCAATAACCATTCAGATAATTTAGATCCTATAACTCATATGAAGTAATCTGATAAATAAGTCCATATGGCTCTTCTTTTCGAAACCAACACTGTGCAAAATTGCTCTTTCAGATCAATAAAAATTAGTGCCGAAAACCTGCTTACGAGTAACCGTAGACAAAATGAACAGGATTTCACAGGTACCGATAGTCAAATCTCACAAAAACGGGTAAAAGCATCATCACTACAGTTACCAGTACAAAGCACGAAGAATAATTTCCAATAAAAGATGATTACGACAGACAAAAGTAATAAAAAAAGTCCAAAATCTTTACTTTTGGCATGCTTCTACTGGGACGAAGTGTGTTTTCAACCCAGTTTGGAGAAATTAGAGACATCGACTTGAATCAAATAAATAGGCATATTCTTGACTACAAAGATAACACTCAATATTTTACCTATGCTCACTTATACACAGCATCGTCTCTTCGTGGCCGCAGCTAAAACGTACTCGTCAAAATGTTTTTCAAGTTTTTCTGTAGGTGGAGTTATTAGAAGTGAAAAATATTGCATTTTTTACCACACTCCGACATTTGAGTTTTCAGATCGTCAAATTTAAACTTCTGTGTAGCCTCATTTTCCGTCCCAATTTACTCACTTTGAATGTCGGAATATCATTGTTGAGAGATCTAGCTGGTGAAAGAGTAACGCTGGTTTTTGTAAAAAATACTTCCTATCCTTCTTTTCTTGTTGGCTTTTCTTAGGTGGAAATTTCTAAGATGAAAAGACCAAGGGAAATAATCTTGTATTTGGTTATAAACATTCTCCTGGCTTTCTTTTGACTTTTACTAGATGAATACTTCCATCTTTTGGATTAAAACATAAATTATTTTTGCCGATAACAGCCTATCCTTTAAGTCTCAAACGGTGTTTCCATGCTTTGTTGGTTGGCTTTGACATAGGGTTAAGCTTGCCTTAAATGTCCAAAATATGCATTTCTAAATCTTTTACACAAATTTAGTAAAAGTCTTCGACAATGCATGAGTATTCCAGTTAGAGATATTAAGTCTATCTGATCTAGATGTAACACACCTGTGTCTCAAACCTCTGTAAAAGAATAGAAGGTATGATAGTGCTGAAATATTCTGTGTCATTTAAAATGTAAGTTACCGGCTGTTCATATGAAGCCAACCGTTAACTTACATTTCAAATGACAGTTACATATAATGAACGTAATTTCTTCTTCATCAAGCAATAAACGACCCAAACCATTTCGAAGAACTCTTTCTAATATGACTACCAGACGCTTATTCCATGCATCCCATTACTGTGGATAGAGGCATAAATTTTCCCCTGACTCTATATCAGAAATATATTCCCAAACTATATACATAATCTATGTATGTTCGAAAATTAATTCCATTATCCAAATAAATGATATGCGGTTTTCCTTTATAAGCTAAGAATGAGTATGTAGCCTGCAAAAAGCTAGCTAAATGCTAGTTTTCTACACTCTAAATATAGCTAAATGCTTGTAGAAAGCCTCCCGTCGGTAGAGAAAAATCAAGCTCCGAAACTATAGCTCTGTACATAGGTCAAGGGAATGTCACTTCCCTTAAATTTTGAATATCCAAATAATTTCAGAGGTGAGGTAAAATTCACTGCTGTAACTTAATAAATAGAAGCTTCTCTCTTACGGTTTTCTGGAAGAAGCGGAAAAGGCACTTGTACAGCTTTAGACTCGAGAATTTTTCCGTTGACGCAAGCCAGAATGCTTTGTTTGACAGTCTTACGGAGTCTTCGAAATCCAGTATTCTTCTCTTAGAACTCATATGAGAAACCCCATTCTCGCATGATACATCATTTGATATTCTCCTCTAATCACTCTGATCATAGTGCTAAGACGCAACTTTTTGAGGAAATCTGAAATATTTTGAATCATCTCACTCAAGATTCTTGCTTCATTCTGAAACTTCTGTTGGGTTAATCATTGGTCGCAGGACATGTATTCTTGCATCTTTGAATCCCGTGAAGAATTCTCTCAGAGGGATAATTTCAACCATTACGCATTTTTGCTGTAATTTTGTTGTAAATTCTGTCATTAGGTTTGCATTTAGAGCTCTTGTAAAATCTGTAGATGCTTTAAATAATTTTATTATACATCAAAATATACCCAAAATTAATGCCAACACCTTTTTTTATTTTAGATTTCAAGTTTTCTGAGTTCGGCGATTCCCAGGCCGGTTCGGGAGTTTCTTCATACAATGGAGACCCTCTTATCATTTTAATTTTGACAAAATATCAAGATTACATCCTTGAGAAAAATGGTAAGCGGGGTTAAGATTTCTTGGAATATGTTGGTTTACGGTCGTATTTCTTGAACTGTATTGGGAACGTTTCCCACTGCTTTTCGGTTTTGATCCATGTCAAAGCTATTGTAGAATCACTCTAGAATACCATGGGATCTTTGGAAAGGTTGAGTCGGGTACGACTGTTAAGGTAAGCCCTGCATCAGTCAAAGATGATATGAGTTCTAACGGCGGATAGTCATAGTTATAAATACAGGTGCCCGGCTCCTTATGTTGACTAATTAAACTCGATTTAAAGGAGTTTCAGCTCTTAAATACAAACAGGTTTCATAAGCTGTTTTGCTAGTGTCGCAAAGTATGTGTTAAGCCGTAGCATCTTCATTACTTTGAACTATATTTCACTAAGAGGCACATGAATCTGAACAAGTACAATGAATTGATTGCTTCAAGTTCTAATTCTATTCCTAAAGACCTTCACTTCATTTTAACTTTATACTGTGAGTTTACAATAAATACAATAACGTATGCATAAGATTTTCGAACGCAATCAGAAAAGGGCTATCAAACTTCTATTTAGTTTTAGATTTAACATTAGCTTCAGATTAACTCATAACTATATCTATTAAGAGGGGAAATCCGTCATTTTGACGGCTGAATAGTGTTAAAACTATAACCCGAGCTCCCTACTCTTATTAATTATAAGTTAGCTATAATTTGGCTTAAAAGCCTTCATTCTAGTAATTTAATGCTGAGAAAGTTTATTGCTGAAAAAGCATATCGATCAAAATGCAGCATTTTGAAATTCTACTGTAACATTTCTCCATTTTTTCTTTTACATGCGCGTCTCTGATAGGAGAACGAAATTTAGCCGCTCATTTGCCTAAATTTTATGTCTTAATTTGTACCTCTTTTGTAATATTTGTTTTCTTTTGAGTGAATATTTTGACGTACCCTAGTATAGTTACCGCTGTCAAGCCACAACTTTATTTTGTAATAATACCAAACATTCGCACGATACTAAGCTGTATCAAATTTTGTTTATTGGATTGGAATTGGAATAATCAATGAAGAAATTTTTACTAATCATTTTAGATCAAAACTCACATTACAAAATATACTGGGACATCGTTGAACATAAATTTGAAGATTCTAAATAGCACTTGAATGACGTTCCACTATCGTTAGAAGAAAATATAAAGATTGTTTTTAAATTTAAATATAATAAAGTTTTATTTTATAATAAAATATATGAAAATCCGTAACGGTTTCTCGATGGGAATATAAAAACAAAATAACTGCGCCTGATGTTACAAAAATTGTTCATAGATTTCATGCAAAAGAGCAATATGATTACTTTACTTATTGCATAATTATTTCGGTAGCCTTTTAATCCCTTCTCATACATTTCAATGTTACTTGGCTCTAAAACTTGTTACTAAAAATAATCTTTTGGGCTAGTACTTCCAGTCTGGTTCCTGTAGTACATATAAGATTCAGAAAGATTGCTTACTCCATCCTATGGGACAGAAGCTATACACTGAAACAAAAGTTATATTACTTTTCTGGCATACTAGAACATAGTTACTTCGAAAGACTTCGGATTGAAGACTACATATACGTGCACATAGAGTTAGGATAACAGCCAGTAAATATTTTTATTTCGAGACATATCTTTTGAAGCTTGGTATCTACCAGTATATTCTTCGTGTTTCCATTGAGAAAATATAAAGTTGAAAGAAAGATTAAAATATTTAGAAGTATGTATTTTTTTTGGGGGGGGAGGCAGGCGTCGTTGGTTTCGTGTCTCATTTTAGTTAAAATAGATAAATAATATTCTATTCATAATGTAAATATTGATCAAAGACTGAGATTACATTTTGGAACCAAAGGCTCGGACTACTCCATATCGTAATACCAATAAATTAATATTAGTGTTAGTTTTCAAATTAATGATCAAGTTATCTATTTAACAAAGATTTTCCGTTCTTGTTATTAAAATGAAGAAACTAAAATGAATAAGCTATTTTTCTTAAAAATAGGTATCTTAGATTCAGGCTAGATGACTCTGGAAATATAATGATTTAGGTTTAGTTTTTCTTTTCTTTTCTGGTAAATCTTTTCTTTTCTACAAAATTTACAGCTGGATTTGCTTTACCAGACACTGCATTATTCCTGTTGCTTTAATAACATTTTACAGGTAAAGCTTGGTTTCGTTGATAGAAAAGAAATTAGCTTTCTAATTTATTTTAGCATTTTCTAGCGAACATGCAAATTTATCAGAAATACTAAAAATGTTAATTTCAATTAAACTATGAAATATATAGAGGGAATCGTCAGCTTAAAAAATTAAAACTAAGTGACTTTTGTAATGACAAAAACAATTCATCACAATAAAATCTTTGTAACTCAACAAAGCTTCATTTCTAATACTTCACTATTGCTTTTAGAGATAAGCTCAGAATAATTCAAAATGTTGATTCATACAGATGAATTAGTATTTGCTATTAGTCTGGTTTGGTTTCCTGGATATTTCAAATTTATGCGACTATGTTTATTGGAATATGAAAACTATCTGCCTTAGAAAGAGATACGTTCGTGAAGGATTTTAAAGAGAAATTTGCTCGTATTCATGTTACACAATCAAATTTATAACGTATATATGCGCACTCTAAATTTCACAAAAAGTATAGAAAAATGAAGTTTTCTTAGCTGCATTTTAAAGCTCAAAGTAAGAAATCTGCTGGAGTATTTTGTGACAATTATGTTAATTTTGTTATTAACTCAAGTTTTTGCACTGTTCTACTTCTTTTGGCTTCCGTCGTAATAATCAGCCAATTTAGAAGCTTTTGGACATTTCGCTATTACACGAAAGGGAAGTATTAAGGCGATTTTTTAAATGGCAATTTATGTTGAATCCTTTCAAGGTTTGTTACTGTACGAGAAATTTCTCATCTCTCCTAAGAATGTGTTTCTGCACAGTGCGATAGCCTTTATTCTAGACGCCAGTGCTTAGAGACAAAATAAGGATTATTTGAAAACTAGAAGATCCCAAAGTGTCTAATTAATTGAAAAGTTCGAACTATGAAGCAGCTCTTGTTCGCTTGTGCATTTATTTTCAAGCTAGAGATGTCTTCAAGTTTTTATGCTTTAAGTTTGTCTTAAGTTAAACTTCAAGTTCTAATTTAAATAAGCGTTTAGTTATTATTAATTTAACTGCAGTGTAAGTTCTTTATTTTGAGAGGGCGATAATTCACCTTGACATTTATAAAGATAAAATAGGTATTAGGCTCGAGGGAATTTGCCAAGTCGATAAATTAAGTTCATAACTATAGTTTTACTGCATACAAAGTTGGAGGGAACTCCATTGTATACAGAGAGAGAAACATCTTTTTGTTTGAGGGCATTTCCTTATTCACAAGCATCTGCCGGAATAAGTGTTCCTATGACACCAATGAATATAGCTTTTAAAGCCTAAAATCAGATTCTTAAAAATATCTATTATTATAATTAAATATAAAATTACTGTCCAAATTACTATTTTATCTACAAAACATAATATCGAGAAAAGCAGGAAACAGTAGTAAATAGGAAAAAACGAGGCGCACCAAAGAGCCCCTTAGCTAAGATTTCGACGACATCTCTAGATTCCTCAGTTGTTCCCGAATATGCCATCGCAGGATTACCATGATTCGAAGGTAATGTTTAGAAGACTCTGCATTTTATATTTCTGTGTGTATTATGAATGTGTGAAATTGGTACTGATTGGATTAATTAGCAATATTTGCCTTAGTATTTCTGTCTTTCGCGGATAAATCCAGTTGCATGACCTGGACAACAGAACCCATCAACACTTAACAGGATATCAAGTATGCTTACGAAATATTTTCATTTTGACACAATTTGTGTCGTTATGTCATTGTTTTCAATACATTTTTATATAAAAAATTTAGTCTCTTCACCTTATTTGACCTTGTACATGGGTCTCTTACATCCTTCTTAAATTTCAGTTTGTTATTTTAAAGTTATTGATAATTCGAATAAAGTCTACTAAGCGCATGATCACTATTGAATAATTGCGAAACATACCAAGTGTTATAAATTAACGAACAAATCCTCTCTCTATTAAATCAGGGTAAAAGTATCACCCTGATTCAGACCATTCAGTCAGACCAACACGAAAAGCAGGATAAAGATAACAGCAGATGTCAACAAGTATAAACCTACGATCACAACAGATAAAACATCAAAGTTCCTCAGTGCTAAACACCCGAAGCTAAGATTTCCTAAAATAGCCATTCGTAATATCATGCCTTATGTGCAGGAGTTGGGGATTGAAGGAGTTCTCACTTCAGTGCGTAGTCTTAATGAAGCCTCTGTTAAAATCCCACGCAGAATAACCAAGTCACAGTTTTTCCCAAGACAGATTCTTCGATTTGAAAATTGTTGTCAGGTGTCAGCACCGTCACCGTTACACACTTGTTGGGGTTAAAGACCTACATCTTTATTTCAGAAAGACATTCGTCACTTCGTATTTTGCAACCCCCAGAGTGTAGTGACAATGAAAAGAGGTACTTGATGGCTCAACTGGTCATTTTCTCCACAGTGAATTTGTATCAGGATCAGACCAAGGGAAATTCCCTTACAAAGATAAAAAATAGGAATGCGCTTCCGGTCCCTTTTAACTGGTATTGGAATAGAACTGCTTCAGATGCATCGGATTTCGTGGTAGGATCGGTGCTCATGCAATATGAACAGCCAGTTGCAAATTTAGTAAGACACTTAATCAAACTCAAAGGAATTATGCCGCTACAGAAAGGAAAACGTTAGAATTTTCTTTGGGGTTTCAGAAATTTCGATTTTTTTTTGGAAACCGCCCATAATTATTTATACTGATCATACCCCCGTGGTTCGTTTGTATTTCGGGATGGACTTATCACTAAGACTCGTAATATGGGCTCTTAAGCTGCAAGAATACAACTTAATAATTAAACATAAGAGCGGGAAAGAAAATGTAGTTAAAGACGCTGTATCGAGAACAAAAATTAAATGACGAGCGAAGTGAACTCAAATGTGCAATGTTACTTTAAAAAATGTTGGATTCTCATGAAATAATTATTACAAAGTTGCAAACAGAAATGGAACTTAAAAATATTTATACACATTTAGAAGATCCTGATCCTTCTGAACACCAGGATTTGACGGCTATTAGAAACAATGCTTCAAATTCTGAGATTATTGATAATCTTTTGTTTTGCTCCGAAGTAACAAATAATAATAACGAATTAAGAATGGTTTATCCCAGGGAGTGTAAGACTAAATATTTTGCAGAAACAATGTAATGTACCAATTTCAGGCGATCTCGAGATAAGGAAAACGGACCAAAGGATTAGAGAAGCTATTTGTTTAAAATTTCTTGCTCCGTATGTCAGGTCTTGCAACATTTGTCAGTTGGTTAACGGTATTATTTATAGCCCGGCCGGCTACCTAAATAGCATAAAAGCTACTTTTCCTAATGATGTAATAGGAATTCACCTGCTAGGTTCCTGCCCACTTAATGAAAAAAGTAAAAATATATATTTGCTTGTTATCCGGGATCATTTTTTGAAGTGGGTAAAATACTTTCACTCAAAAGAGCTTTCACTAAAACTATTGCCGATTCTTTCTTAAATAAATTTATTTTAAAATACAGAATTCCATTAAAGCAACTTCAGATAATGGAAAACAATTTGTTAGTTAAATATTCTAGAATTTACGTTCAGGACTTCGCACACAACATTTAAGATGGTTCCTTATTGTCCGCAATCTAGTATTGCAGCAAAATCATTTGCAGCTATGTAAAAGATTATAGTCAACCCTGGCATAGCTGCGTCAATCAATTTGCATAGCGGGGGCTAAACATGATAATCCAGGAAGATGCGAGCTGATTTATTTCATACCAGGAAGTTAATTACACCCTTTCATAAAGTCTTTTTTTGTTCAAAAGAGGTCTGCGGAATTTAAGATGGCAGACATCCAGAAACTGGTGGATAAGGCTGTGAAAAATTAGGACATTGGCTAAAGCATAAATATTATTATTCCAAGAAAAGGCAAGAATTTGATTGAATTTAAAGTGGAAGATAAAGGTCTTGAAAATTAAATATTCTTTTCATGTGCCACTGAAAGTAAAGTGGGGAAGTTCAATAGGTTCGTTTGTGATTGAGCGAATAAAGGACTTGTAGTGTATTTAAAATCATGATTTGTTGAAACTTCATAAGCTAATATAGACCAGACAAGACTCTATTATGAGTGCTCTGATAGGCCTTTCCTGAGACATGTTTTTACAGAAATCATTTAGTAGGACCAACGAAGGGACAGCCTTAAAGACGATGGAATTACTTTCGACATCGGGCATGAAAAGTCCGCAAAGGAAAAGGAAATTCACAATGAACTTTCGTCATAATTGTACCGGTCCATCGCCATTTATAGTTTTCAATACCCTGATCAAATTTCACGGGAAAAAAAGTAAGTGATGCCGTTCAAACTATACCGTTTTTTACAGTACCTTAACCGTGAGAACTCTGTTGTTTTAAAATCTAACAATTTCTGGGGCACATCTTCAAATAACAATATCTAAAATGGTTCGTAAAATATTTCGTTTGGTTGAGAGGATAAGCCGCTAGGGTTTCAATAACGAAAAAACTTTTTTAATGACGACCCTGTATTATTTATTGCCTTTCATTTCAGTTTTAAAGGATATTACACAAATGCAAAAGGTAATTTGCAATTTTTGCAAAATACATGATGAAACCAACTAACACAACAATAATTATTATGTTTGTTATATCGACTATATATTCCTGGATTAGTTTTATCAGATAGGAAGGTAATACATAAGAACTATTTTGTGTAAGAGAATTATTTTGTAAATGAAAAAAATTGTTCCCTAAATGGAATTTTTAATAAATATAAAATAGTATAAATCCAAATAATTCTTCCATCGTGAGTGGCATTTGTTTTTCCGTAATGGAACTTTTTGTATCGGAAATGAATAAATATTTTCAGTGGTACCGAATAAAAAAATTTTCTCCTATTTCTACTATTTCGATTTATTTTTTAGTATCAGCTCCAAGCTTTGTGATTTACGTATGTCTGTTCTTTTATTATATACTGGAGTTGCCTTTGCACTTCAATAGAATCAACGTCCAGATCCTTTTTACAGAAAAGTTACCCTACAATGGACTCTGGGAAGCTATATCCTTCACACATGTTTTGAGTCTCCTTCAGAAGAAAATAATTTTTCTCTAGTGACCAGAGAAATCGGCAAAGTTTCTCAGGAAGAGTGGAAAACTCATTCGATCGAGTTCTTTCAAACTATTAAAAGAAATATAACATCTGGAGATATTATTTTGAGGAAACAATTTTGTTTCCCAGAGGATAAATTCTTTTTCAAAAACACGAATAAGAGCATTAGCACGTTTCTGCTATCATTCTGTCGAAAAGACGGCTTTCGATTTCATGATCATTTCCTAGAAACAAATTCAGAATTATTTTCAATACATGATCATACCATAAAAGGCTTTCTTTTCTTAGTTTGAAAGGCTGTCTCCTTCTAGCACTAAGTCATAGTCTTTGCATTTATTTTTATATATAAGCACGTCAAGCACATTCACTTGTAGAAGATATTAATTTTTTTTCTTTCAGTCTTAGCAAATTTTCTATCCTTTACTATCTTTATCAATTAATACTGTTTTAAATAATATGGGTTAATTTATAGCTCATTCCTGGGCTTCAATAGTCTACATACAAATGTAAAAAATATAACAGAATGGTGCCTTGTTGTACAAAAAGCAACTCTATGAGTTTATACTTGTTACAGGAACTTTCCCATTATTGCAAATTTAACATCTAGATGTAAATACACTCTTAGACAAAAACAACGATGAACCACGGCGCACCGAGAAGATAAAAAGCAAATTGGACACAAATTGATATGCATACAGGTTTCAACAGAAAGGGCAAAATTTTACATTTTGGCTGCTAATGAATGAACGGTTGTCGCTAGAGCACATCTTATCTGCGCAACTGGCAGGCTATTTAAGAGGAGAAATTAATATTCCAGGTCATAAATTCTTCACGAATTTCATTCCGTGTACTCCGCTAGACAATAACGGTGCCTTGCGTGCAGGTGCGCGAACGGAATGCGCAGATGTCAGAATTTGAGAGAGGTCGTGTAGTAGGGCTCAGAAGCCGGTTGGTCTTATCGGCGAATAGCTCGACATTTGAGCAGGAGCGATGCCTGTTAGACGATGTTGGCAGGAATGGGTTAACTATGGCCGCACACAGCATCAAGAAGGAAACGGTAGGCCTAGAGAACTGACAGAACATAAAGACCGAGCAATCGTCAGAGCGGCACTCACAGCCCCAGATGCATCATTATCATCGATTGTACGTGCAACTAGTGCTTCAGTGACCGCAAGGACCATTCATAGACGGCTCACAGAAAGGGGGCTGAGGTCACGGCGGTCCTTGCGCCGACTACCATTGACCTCTGTACAACATAAAGCCCGTTTGCAGTAGTGCCGGGCTCATTCGCACTGGAACGTTGCTGACTGGAGTAGAATAGTCTTCAGTCATGAGTCTCGCTTTGAACTGAGCCCCGATGACCAGTGAAGGCGAGTCTGGAGACACCCCGGACAGCGGTGGGATACCAACCTGACCGTCTTTCGGCAGACAGGCCGACAACCGGAGTGATGGTCTGGGGTGCCATTTCATTTCATAGTAGGACCCCTTTGATTGTCATCCTTCGCGACCTTACAGCACAGCGGTACATCGACGAAGTTCTAAGGCTCGTTGTGTTGCCCTTCATGTCACGCCACCATGGGCTTACATTTCAGCAAGATAATGCCCGCAACAACACTGCACATGTTTCTACTGCTTGCCTTAGTGCTTGTCGAACATTACCTTGGACAGCAAGGTCGCCGAATCTCTCTCCTGTTGAGCACGTATGGAGCATTATGGGCATTGCCCTCCAACCAACTCGGGATGTTGACGATCTAACGCACCAGTTGGACAGAATTTGGCACGATATCTCTCAGGAGGACATCCGCAACCCCTATCAATCGATACCAAGCCGAATAACTGCTTGCACAAGGGCCTGAGGTGGACAAACGCATTACTGACTTTTTCACTTTGTGAAGCTCTATCACTTCAATAAATCATCCAATTTTTCTCAAACTGTAATCATTTGTCTTTCGGTACATGTACATCACTTCTACCGATTTTCGTCAAATTCGGATAACTCCTTCTTGGTGCGTCGTTTTTTTGTCTAAGAGCGTAACAACTCTAGTTTTCAGTATAATGCAAGTATAGTATTCACTGGTGACAAGTTCAAGGAAACTGGTTGCTATGGGAACCAAAACGAATGGGATGGCTTTGAATTATCTGCTGAGATCTAAATGAATCGCCTCACCAGGACTGCACATATCCAGCATGCGATACCTATTAATATTTGGAAGAGACATTCGTTATGCATTGATATTCAATCTTTTGATCTATTTTTATAGTTGCTCTTCTATAACTTTTCGAGACTACGGCTGAAAATACAAATCGTTTTACGTTTTAAAGTGTATTACACAAAGGACAAAATTAGGGCAACATATGATTTCAGATATTTAAGTTTTCATATTTCTAAACGGAAAATTTATCCAATAACTACTTATTTTTTTCATCTAATTAATATTATACTACTACGAGAATAGTTGAACTGTTTATTATCTTCAAGTTATGAGACTACATGTTAGGATTCTTCAAAAGCTATTTTACATTAAGATATATTAGTTTCTTCAACAATTTCGTGATAATTTTATACTAGATAGATTTTCGAATTTCGTAAAATTAACTGACTACTTTTGTTACTCTACATATGTAGGATTTTATGTTAATTAACCAGTTATTATGAACTTTAACATTTAGTGGAAATTTTCTTTCCGAACCTTTCACCATGATGCAAATTAGTTATTGGTTATTATGTATTATGTATTAAATACATAGACTTTGACATAAGCTTATAGACATAGCAGAACCCTATACGTACTTCTTTAAAAAATTCTCAAATTTTGAAATTTTCAGAAATGTTTAAATATTATACAAAATTTTAGTATTTCGAAAAAAAATCAATTGTTAAGTCAGAAAACAGAAATTTTCTGCTTCGATCTATAACGATTTATAAGAAAGAGATGGAATTTTAAAACTGAAAAAAAAATTTCTCTAAACGAAATGCTCATAAACACTGATTCTGCTGATAAAGACTTTGTAATTTATACTGAGGACTAATGGTTAATAAATAATAGTACAGATGATCCTGCTACAAAACTAACACATTGAGTGACAAAGTTGCAAACTACTGCTTGGATAGGGAAAATATAGTGAAGAAGAGCAAAGAAATGTTCTCTTTGTCTCCAAATTTAAGATGGGTAACATTGTATCAAACGTTTCTAAAGATTGTAAGAACGATATATTTTAAAACTTACAGTGAAGCTTAAAAATAGTCTCAGTACAAAATAAAAAAATGACGTTAATTTTGGAGAATAAGAAGCAGACTTGTTCGTGACCATTAAAATGAAAGAATGGTAAATAAGTATCTTTGGCCCTAAATATGTCAGAAATATGTCATTCCTGATAAAAAGGGAAGATGAATGTATTGGAAAGGTTGAAAAACTATGCATATATGTTTGTCTAAGTGCATAATTACTATTCAAGTAAATGCCTGTAGAACTGCAATAAACGTTGTTATTTTTACAAAGAAACACAAACTGATAATAAAACTTTTTTAAACAGATATTTTATTTTGAGGATAAAAGAACTGGGTAAATGTAAGAGATATTTTTGAATAATAGCTATCAAATTCTATATTTTGTCCGCATGCATTTATTTGTTTGCAATTTTAGCACGATACTCTATTCTATCAGTCTGCTTGATGTTAAAATATGATAATTCGTATTATTAAATATATTTATATGGTAATAAATATGGTAAAAATTATAATTATAATATGATATTAAATTGCAAAGACATTATATTATTTTAACCAATAATTTTTAGTTATAGAAACGTTTCTTCTGATTTCAATTTCCTGCCAGAATGTAAATCTGAATGACGTGTATGCAAATCTAAGTGAGTTCAGTATCAGTATTCAGAATCAGTAAGCAGCGATTTTAAGAGTTCGCACCAGGAGAGTTAGTTCCGAAATTATGCCGCGTCTTTGAAGTAACTCTGTGAATAGTAGGCGTTAGTCATCCTCTTTTAGAACATATTCATATTCTAGGCTCTGCTTTGCTGTGTGCAACCGATTTAGAGGTTTAGATTAAGAAGTCGTGTAGTCAAAACTTATTTGATTGTGATTTGTACATCTTCTTTTTCTGCTTAAGTTGTAGAGGCATTAGGTATTTTTTGAAAGCAGATGTGAAAAATGAGCCCTCGAACCACGGACCTCTCGAATACGCGTCGCGTGTGCTTACCACTACACCACGAAGGCATGCTACGAAGGCGGGGGAAATACCTTATACACTCTCCCTTTTAAAGGGCGACTGGGGATTAGGGAGTCCATTTCCCAAATCCTGGTGGTGGAGAATCATCTTTCACCACCTTTTTTTTCGGACGCCACTGTAGAGACACTAGGTATTTTTGGTGAAAGCAGGAGATGTGAAAAATTAGCAATGCCCTCGCCAGTACTCTAATCACAGACCTCTCGAATACACGTCGAGTGTGCTCACCACTACACCACGAAGGCAGGGTAAATATCTTATAAAGTTACTTACCCACAAGTAGTGGTTAAATTGTGAGCACCGAGTGAGTGCGTTTGTTCAGTTTAGTTAAAATAAAAAGGTTGTTATAACCTTCTTCTGAAGTTATCTGTTCTTTTAAGACATAGAAAGAATTCGCTACCTAATCTTTCAGTAGGGTCTTGGCAGTTGATGATCCCGAAACGCACTAGGAAACTCTACAACTGGCGCCCGAAACAGTTCAGAACCATAGAAAAAGCTAGAAGCAACCTGGCCCCATCCACTTCAACAGCACCTGTGACTCAAGCTAACTCTATGGAAGGATTTGGGTATAGTGTGGAAACCATGAGAGCTTCGATGAGGCTCCACTGGCTATTCGATGGCAAAGGTTCATGAAAAAAATTTGTAAAGCAGTTAGGTGATCACTTCATGCTATATCCAGTTGGCGAAATCGAAAACGTGGCTGTAGCAACCGCAGTTCTCCGAGGACAAGCCTTGAGTTCGTATAAGGGTATTGGCAAATTCTTATTTGGATAACATGGGACAACAACGTATATGTACCAAAACTTCAACCCCCGCTCATGAAAGCCTTTCCAGTCGTAAAGAATCGAACAGTTAGAAGCCGAACTGTGTAGCCGGTACCAGATGAACGGGGAAGATCTGAAAAGCCTCATTTTACGAAATATTCAAGTTGTTACATCATCTTATGGAAGGTAATCCAACGAGGACGTAATTCAAATCATCCTGACGAGATTACTTCCAGCGGCGTAAGATTTTATAGAAATTCTAAATCTGGCGACTTTGGAAAATCTATTTGAGCTGGCTGGGAGAGCCGCCGCATTTCCAATAATGCACGCACGTAGAAGTACGGGCACAAGTGCAGAAATTTCCGCACGCCTAAAAGCCAGACGAACAACGGCAGCCAGAGAATAAAAGAAAATTCCATCACCAAAGAAACGTTTCATCGAAGAGAAGAGACCACCAAAAGGCAGATAAACAGCGGAAAGAAGAAATAAAACCAAAACAGTTTAACTTCTGACAGGCGCTTAAAAGAAGGGAGGTCAGCTGACCCGAGAAGAGAAACATTCCTCCCAAATACATGTGAATACGGTAGAGGAAATAGTTATAATTATAAGGTATTTCTCTCGCTATCTATACATACCTTCGCGGTGTAGTGGATAGCACGCTGGGCGCGTATTCGAGAGGTCCGCGGTTCGATTCCCTGCAAGGACGTTGCTCATTTTTTACTTCTTCTGCTTCCAAATACCTAATGATGCTGCACTGACGCCCTAACTATAAAATGTGGTTGATGATGATTATCTACCACCAAGATTTGGTGATTGGATCCTCTAAACCCCAGTCGCCCTTTAAAATGGGGAGTATATAAGGTATTTCTCCCGCTTTCTTGGCATGCCTTC
>KK117484.1:15778-32639 GCA_000611955.2 Stegodyphus mimosarum
GTGTAGTGGTAGCAAGCTCGACGCTTATTCGAGAGGTGCGTGGTTCGACAACCGGCGAGGACATTGCTCATTTTTCACGTCTCCTGCTTTCATAAATACCTAATGTCTCCACAGAGTTACCAGACATACAAATGTTTTTGAATAACGTGCCGCCGGCAATCGCCTCTAATTGGCATAGGAGCACAGAGTAGTTTCTTGAGGAAAACATTTTTAGACAATATTTTAAACGTTTCAGGTTATTCAACACCGAAGGTACGGCAGTGATTGCAGCCTAAGGGATACGCTGCGCTTGTGTTGAAAAATTGCCACTCCAAGTGCAGGTAAAAGGTGAGCACGAAAGGATTATTTTTTTGTAGTTAAAAATTTGCATGCAATTTTCATTTTAGGTACGGATTTTCTTAAAGCAGAAGGAACACGCATCATCATTCAAAAGGCTACCATTAGTCTGGATATGGCAAAGAAAAAGTCTGCGGAAATCACCCCTGCAACGCTGAAGCTGAATGAAATGGAAAAAGAAAAATGTTAATAATTGATAAGTGATTTTGTTGAGTTCTTTTGTGACCAACCAGGGCTCACGCACGTTTTAAACCACGTAGTAGACATTACAGATAATTTACCCTGTAGGGCTAAACCTTACAAGAATGACAAAGTGAATGAGGGATTATAGAAGAACACGTAGACGAGATGTTAAAACAAAAAAATTATTGTACCTTCTAGAAGCTCCTTTTCAAGCCCAGTCGTGTTATGTCGTAAAAAGAACAATAATTCCCTTACTGAAAGTAGAGCATGACGGTTCCCAATAGACTATCGAAAACTTATCACAAAGTATCCTGTATACCCATTACCGATCATAGACGAGATAATTAGACAACTTAAGTCGTCGAAATATATGACAACGCTAGATTTTACCACCGGCTATTTTTAGATAAGCATGAAACCAGAGGATGTTTATAAAACTGTGTTTCTCACTAAATCTGGCTTTTACGAACTTTTACGTATGCCATTCAGTTTATGTGGTGCTTCCGCTACTTTTCAAATATGCATGGACACTATTCTTCGACCAGTGCTCGGAAAATGAACATTTATCTACTTAGGTGATATTATAGTTTCTAGTAATTCGATATATGAGCATATCAACCATTTGAGGGAAACCTTTACACTTTTCCAAGATGCTGGTTTAAAAGTGAACCCCAAAAATTGTAAATTCACCGCAAATATTTAGGTTATACAATTTCCGCTAAGGGTATCGAAACCGAAAATTCAAAGATTATCGCAATTAAAAATTATCCTTCTCCTAATACTGCGAAAATACACGCCTCATTTCTAGGTTATGTGCTTAGACTGGAGTCCTTTATTAAAAGTTTCGAATTTAAGAATTATAAGGTATTTCTCTTACCTTCTTCGCATACCTTCATGGTATAGTGATCAGTACAATGGGCGCGTATTCTAGAGGGCCGCAGTTCGAGTCTCGACGAAGGCGTTGCTCATTTTTCAATACTCCCGCTTCAAAAGTGCCTAATATCTCTAAAGTGGCGTCCGAACTAAAAGGTGGTGAATGATGATTCTCCAACACCACGATTTGGCAATTGTGGCCCCTAATCCCCAGTCGCCCTTTAAAAGGGGCACTATATAAGCTATTTCTCCCGCCTTCTTCGCACGCCTTCGTGGTGTAGTGGTCAGCACACTCGACGCGTATTCGAGAGGTCCGTGGTTCGAGTCGCGGCGAGGACATTGCTCATTTTTCATGTCTCCTACTTCCGAAATAACCTAATGTCTCTACAAGATGAAGGAGTATACACAAGGTTGCCATTCTAAGATTAGGTAATATCAGCTCTCATAATTGTCACGTTCGCTGGAGTGGCCACTATCATGCGGCAAGGAGATCCATTTATTTCTCCTTCCACAAAGAATCCGCGATTTTTGTTTTAAACCGATGATGTCTGTAAAAGGACTAATGTGCCTGCATTCGGTGATTTCTGGTTCTTCGTACGATCTTTATTTAATTCCAAACGCATTTGACAGTGTCTTCGTAAATGTCCGTCATTACCAGAGCTCCATCACTTTATTCCACTTTTACGGCTCCTTTGGGTATTTTAAACTAGAGGCACACGAAATGGTTTTGAAAATATCCTTCTTTATTCTAATTCCAGAGTTTCACTTTATTATTCCAGTCTTTACGTCAGCTCCATCCCAACTTTCAGCACTTTCCCCCTTCGTACTGCTGATACCCCTTATAGCCTAACGATCTTTTCTACTAGTATTCTGTGCAGACTTTACTTTCAGAGAACGAACTAGAGCACACTTCAGGTATTTAACATCAGCTAACCCAAGTGCTGGTTGAACATCAGGATCTCCAGTAGCATCCCCAAAGTTGCTGGAGTCTCAGTGTGTCTTTAATTTCCCGCTGCAAACTGGAAATGCCAGCTGAATTAAATTATCAGTATCATTCGCTAGTTCTTGAACGATATCTCCAGCGTTCTGATGACGCGTCTTAACTATTTACCAGTGAAGTCACTCCAACATTCAGACATCGGAAGTTCATCCGAAAGCTTGAATCCATTTTCTACTGGGTTATTTCCCTCATCACTTTAGTGCATGGCTCGTTGGCTTCGGGAGTTGTCAAATTACCTGTCAATTAATCTTTCGAAGCGAATAAAAATAGCTCTATTATTTGAATGCACCTTCCCTCTCCTTTTTTAGCGTCAACATTTAGCTACTGATGCTCGCAGTTGAATCCTGCCTAATGGGAAATTGCACACAGTAGGTAAACTCGCACAAAGATTCTCAATAAAGAAGTAATCGCTTCACTTAAGGAGGTTATTATGAATGCTGTACTGTTCTGTTTAGCATGGGGGAAGGAAATCCATTCCAGTAAAAATCCCTAAATACGGATGTTTCAGATCTTTGAGAGAAACAGAATTTGGCCTCTACCGAAGTGAAAGAGTTAAGCTGCAGTAGGCGTTAATCCTTCAAAATTGTTTCTGAAAACCGCAGATCTAACACTTTAATTAAAGCATCAGTATCTGCATGTTTTTCATTTGGAAGCGTCTGTAAGACGACAGCAGCATGATCTCTCAAGATTCGGCCAAATTTAAGGTTTTGGTGGCAGAGTCCCATTGATTTACCTGCGAAAGCATCTGAAATTGTATTTTGAAGATTCTATATAATGACGTCCTGTCATACGTCGACAGCATAATTGCAGGACGAGATAGAGAAGCCGGGGTATTATTGAAAATAGGATGAACCCGAGCGTTCAAAGCAGGTTGAGCTGAGACGTTTCTTATAGATGAAGGCGGTGTCAGAAACTTCTGTTATAAACCTTAAAATTTCTTTTTCTACCCTTTTCTTCACGGAAGAAGTTTCTTGATTACATTATTTATCTCTTCGTCTAAAGATTTTGGCCTCTACCGATGCGAAAGAGTTAAGCTGCAGTAGGGTTAATCCTTCAAAAATGTTTCCCCAAACCGTAGATCTAACACTTTAGTTAAAGCATTGGTATCTAAATGTTTTTCATTTGGAAGCATCTGTAAGATTACAGCAGAATCTTCTCTCCAGATACGTCGAAAATTAAGGATTTGGTAACAGGGTCCCACTGATTTACCAGGGAAAGCATTTGAAATTGCATTTTGTAGAGTCTAGAGATGCCTTTTCGTGATACATCGACAGAGTAATTGCAGGACGAGATTTATCTCGTCCTGCAATTACTCTGGATAATAAACAGGATATTGCTCAAAATAGGATGAGCCGGAGCTTTCAAAGCAAGCTCAGCTGGAACGTTGCTTATAAATAAAGTCGGTGTCAGAAACTTCTGTTATAGTCTTAAAATCTGCCTTTTTCAGCATACAGCAATTTAACAATTTCTACTTTCATTAAAATAAAACTGTCAGTTCTGCCCCTCGCATTTGATGCTTTCCAAAGAGTCCTGGTGTCATTTGGGCTATATTTTTGACTGCGATGAATACTTTCATTAGTATGACCTGCAATTCATTAAGCTTATAACTTTCACTATCAGGTTTGCCAAATAAATCCTTTTTAATGCCCTTGAACCGACTCTGAACTTACGCTTTAAGAACAGTCGTTAATTTATGTTGCTCATCTACTGGATACAATAGGAAATGACTAAAAGTGGTTTACAAAGGTCAAAAATAAATTTCTTTTATCAAAGCTGACGACTCGCTTCATCGACGCTCGCATTTTATCTAATCTTTCATAAGTCTTGCTGGCGTTCCTCTAACTTGCTTCTCTGGTTGTATGTCAAGCGCGTTTCCATTACGTAGGGCTCCAGTTGTAAGGTACTACTGCCATAATTAACTGTTTGGTCCCTATTGAGACTGTCAAACTTCTTATTGCTCTATTATGTAAAGCAAATACGGACACAGAAGCAGGTTTAAACAAACCTTTTTATTTAAAACTTAACATATTCACTACTTACAGAAATTATCTCCCCAAATTTCGGAATTCAGCTAATATAAAATAAGAATTAAATTTCAAAGTAATTTAGCTCTGGAGATTTTCAGATGTACAGCCTAACGAATGTGAGCGAGTAATACTCAGATTGTGAAAATGTAATGCCAGAAAACATAATTTTCAAAAATGGATGAGGATATAGCACAAATAATCAGCGCCACTGACAGTGCTCACCCTAAATTTCAAGAAATCTTTCTTACAAATAAGTAACTAATGTGCAACTTTGTAAGGGCTGACGAAACGCTGGAGTCACAGTATAGCTTAAATAATGCGATAATAGGTTAATTAGCATAAGCGTTACATTTTTTATCATATTTTAATGCAATTCTTCTTGTTACTGATAAATATAGAGATCTCTGAGTACTATGACATTATATTAGATGACAGACTTTCCAAATTAGATGCGAAGTTTATAACTGCTACATTAATAGCGTTGCGTTAAAAAGTTAAGGAAGCTAAAGCTAAAGGATATAGTAAACAGCAATAAATTAATAACACAACATCAGATTTTTAATAACTAAATATTCAGTAAATTATTTTAATAACGTCAATTTGAGATATGTTTTTGAAGGAACACAAATTGGCATCTTATCAATTGATAAATGAAATCTAATACTTTCTTTTCTTTTAAGACGCTTTCCTAAAATTTCTAATTAACAAGTCACAATTACGGAAAGTCATTAAAAAGTTTTCGGTTCAATATTTAAAATTCCCATTTAAAAATTAGGCTCTATAGTTCAAATAATTGTCCAAACTATTAAATATTTTATAGATTCCTTACTGTAAGAGCTTCTGTTAGAGATTTGCAATATATTATATATACTATTTTGAAAGAAATGCTTTAAAAATAAGTAAATAAGTGTGTTATAAATTCAGAACTGCGAAAATTTTGTATTTTGGTTATTGTTTATATTATTGCGGTAATATATTAGGTAATATCAGCCGAGTTTTAAGAGAGAAATATAGCAAACTATATTTTTATTTAATAATCTGAAGATGAACAATGCACTTTAAGATAAAACTTGAAAGGTGTTATCACTTGTCTTCGTCTCGTGGTGGAGGTAGTTGTTATTTTCAGCTATTATTCGAACATTAATTCGAATTCCGGCAACAACATAGTTGAATTTACAGGTTTCTTGGTCCGAAATATAGGCTATACTAAAGCGTCCGAAATAAAACTGTGACTTAAGATAATTGATCGGTACATAGATTTGATCCAGTGGGTTGGTGCGCTGTTAGGTAGCTTAAGATTCCAAGACAGTTAACACTAGAAGATCCATGGTTTGAATCCCATTAAGCTCACAGATTTCCTTTTTCTACAATTCTAGGCTTTGAGGAACATTCATTGAAATCTGTCCATAATTTTTATAGAACTGTAGGATAGAATTCACATGAGAGCAGGGTTATTTTATTTACTACCAGTATATTAGCATGATTCGTTATCGAAAATAAATCGAAACAGCTGTGTTGGCTGCTATCATACCCACTTGAGGCTACTCGTTATACGTATTTCTTCTTTGGAAAAGAAAAAAAAAGCATCGAGAACGATCGAGCTTTTAAATACGCAAATAAATAAAAACTTCCTTAGATGCCTAGAAAGCTTCAAACTTCAGAAAATGGACTTTTTCGGAAATAAAATTCTAGAATTTAAGTGCGAAATAAAAACAGACTATCAACTACTCTGACAGGCGCATTGAATTCAACTATATTGGTTTCCTGTGAGATCCTAAGAAAATATCAAATACAAAACGTTGATAATAAAAAAGTCAAAAGCAAATCTTTCTGAATAAAATTCGACAAATAATATTTCAAACTGTTGACCAGGATTTGTTGACTTCGACTTTGATTTACGGATTTCTGAGAAGACACTAAAATTATGATCTTGAATTTTAAGGCATGACATTTTTCCACATCAAAAGCTTGATAGAAGGATTGTGCAAAGGAAATTAAATAAATTCCCTTTTTTTATATCTTTATCATCAAAATATTGCTATCATACAAATCAAGTAATCAGTCTGTATTGAATCAGATATATTCAAGCGATTGTGATGGGCAAAAATTCTATTTCTTAAGCTTTCCAGTGAAATTTATTTGAAAGATTTGAATTTCTTGCAAAAATAAATATGTTAATAGAGCTCAGATGTTAAACAAAGTTGGTGACAAAGATATTTTTGTAGGAATTTATCAAGAAAACTCCGCTTTGGAATTTATGTTTTAACGCTTTAGACAAATTTATACCTTTATATTTTCGTCTTTCTAACATATTAGTGCTATAAGCAATAATACTTAGTCGTCTTTAAATCACGGCATATATTCGAGGTTCTAAAATTATCAATATTTTCTATCAGATTCTTAGACATTTATCACTTTCGTGTTTAAAAGTTCAATAGACAAAAATTTTAAAGCTTTCTTCATTACTTCTAATATTAATCTTTTGAGAGGACTACCTTAAAAAACAACAACATCGCAGTACGGGTTTGAGGTCGAGAGTTGGAACGTAAACAGTTCTTTAAATTTTACAACAGCAGACATCTTTTTTTAAACCACTGGTTTCACTGTTACTAAACATTCAAGAAAAGTATAAGGCTCCAAAAATGTGACTTCAGTTTTCATTTTTTCTAATTCTTCTTACCATCGCAAGCTTCTTTTAGACACTTCTCCAATTTTACCTAATCACGACTCTTTCGGCATATAAGGTAATCAGTAAAGTCTGTATGAAACTCCCCTCTTTAATTATAACCAAAGTATATTAAAGGAGCTAAGTGCATTGTACTTGAGGTGGGTATAAAAGATAGCATCGAAAATAATTTCTTAATAATTTCAAGTTAAAATATAATATTGTGAAGTTGCTTGTATTATCTTGGTTATAATCATTGCTTTTTGCAATTGTCCTTTATTTTCCGTATGGAAACATTACTTAGGGTTTGACTGGGGAAATTAAGCTCCCTTATTTGATTAAATAATACAAACATCCTTAAAAAGCAGTTTGTTAGGATAGGACTGACTAACTACACTTAGTTCTAATAAATAATTCAGTCAGCGTGCGACATTTAAATAGAGTTGATTCGTTAGAATTAGTACATTTCCTTTCTTTTTCTGATTAAACGAGTTCTGTAAGTCAAAGTTTCCAAACTAAATTAACAACGGGTGAAGATTGGAATACACACAGTTGAAAGAGATCTAAGACTGAATAACTCAGAAAATTAATTTTCGCTTGAGATCACGTAATTTTCGCTTGATAATTACTAATTTGCATTAAAAACCGAAACGAAACTCTAAATATGAATGCGCGTTAGTGGTATAGATCAAACACAGTTAAAAGTATCCAAGTCATGCCCAAGTTGTCACTCAAGATGTATCTCGACTATTGGAAAATAAATTCCTATCGACTATTGGGAAGTATCGCAAAATGGTAAAAAGGATATACTTTCGAAAGTTTGCAGGTGGAGTTAGTGTCCTTGTCAAATAGTTGAGCCAGTTTACCTCTGAGATGCAAGTAATTCTAAGTTCCTCAAAGAACGCGCTCCACGGCAGGGCCACATATAAAAACACATTACGTAGTGAATAAACACTGGCCTCTACGAGTTATTGACGACAGAAATTGGCGTAAACGGTTCGACATAACAAACTGAATTTGACTGATACAGGAAAATAAAGTACAACGTTTTCCTTTACCGTAATGCATGTTAAAAATCCTAACTTTAAGGAGTTTTTCTTCACAGAAAAATTAGCCACCACTTTTTTTTTTCTATTCACATTAGCCACCACTTTTTCTTTTTAAGGAAGGTAATAGAATTGAATCTTCTTTTAATGGCCCTGCACTGTCAAATAACTCTTTTCCTTCTGCCGCAGACAACGCAGCAAATAAAGAGAAAATTTTTGTAGAGAAGATATTTTAAGACCATAAATAGCCCGCTGATACGTTGCTGCTGGATGATGTATAAATACCTAAGATGTCTCTTCAAGAAATATGCAAATTTCATTCAACATCGGAAGTTCTTAAAACCCAAGTTTTGTAGAATGTACAGACTGATCAATTGAAAGTTTTAATGGCTTTATGCAACCAAAAGGAGTTTGTTTATTTCAGTAAATGGTGCCTTTTTCAGAGCAATATTTTTCCCCGAGCCTCTACCATCAAGGCATGACTTGAAAAATACTCATCTGAGATTTATACTTTTACCTGGGGCCAGGATGTAATTCTGAGATACTGATGAGCGTAACTTCGGACCCATGAGTTAGGAATTACTTTATATGTCTTAGCCTAAGTATTATAACAATCGCAGCTTAGAGTTCCTCCTACTACCTGACAGTGATGATACAACGCATGTGTATCACCTCTATCAGGCACATCTATCATTTCTGTCATTCGTGTATTAGAGGGGAAGAGACATACATTTTGAATAATATTTCTAGAGTTTACATTACAATATTGTAGCGAAAATTGCTCCTTTCGTCTGAGCTCATCATAGTTTAGTTTAGAAGACGAAGGACTCTAGGGGCGAAGGTCCCGGGTTCGAAACCTATCAAAGGCAAGATGCGTGATAATTGGTTTTGATGCAAATTCCCTTCTTATTAATCTGTTTTCTTTATATTCCAGAACATTCCGAGTCTGGCATGTTCATCAGCTGTATATGAGTAATTCTTCATTCAGTTCGAATAAATAAAGTTTAGACTTGAGTACTTGCCTGTTCATTTGTATGATCCCTTCATCTACGCGACAATATTTTAGTTTTTTCGAGAATGTTTATTCTTTGCACGCTTCGGCTTCTCTTGTTATTATATAATTACTACTGTTAATCTTATATTTTCTGAATTTATTACTTCAAAGGGAAAGTTTTCAGTAAGCATCCTATTCTAATTTTACGGCTTTTTTCTGATTAAGTCAAAAATAATTATTTTTCCAAACTGTGTAACTCATTTTTAAGTACCCTTTCTGAGTTCTCAAAATTATTAGTTAATATGAAACATTCATTAGATAGAGGTCAGAATTACAACAGGAAATTATCGCCAAAATAAAAAAATATATTAATGTCGAATAATATTGCACTTGGACACATTTGGCAACACCACGCAGAACAACTTCATTTCTTAGTAAATGTGTGGCAGGTTTGTTCGGCGATTGCTTAGTCGGACCGTACCTTTTATCATCCCGTATGACCGCCGCAAATTATCGGATCTTTTTGGAGTAGGTTCTGCTCGACTTAAATGATGATGTTCCAGAAATGTAAGGCATAATATATGGTTCTAATAAGATGGGGCGCTTGATACTTTGGACTGGCTGTTCGTAGGCATTTGAACAAGTCATTTCCGCATCGATGGACTAGGCTTGGTGGAACGTTTCCCTGGCCCCCACTCTCACATGATTTATCAAGCCTTCATTTCTTTCTGTGAGGAGTTCTCAAATTTATCGCGTATTACGATGCTCTGGAGTCTGAAATGAATCTCGTGGCAAGACTCGTCTGCGCTGCTGCTACAATCAAAGAAACTTCCCGGTGTGTTCCACCGTGTCCGTCGATCAATATTCCGTCGGTCTCAGTCATTCTTTGCGTCTGATGCTGCAACTCTCGAGCATATGTTGTAACATTAGAGCTGTATTCATATCGGTCGCCATTCGTACTCATGATGTACAATAGATGTTTCAGATTAATCACTCTCTCGTGTCTTTTCCGATCTTCTCCCTCTACTACCACTTACCCGTGACGTTTCCTGTCATGGGTTGCTATATAATTCTCAATTCTTATGATGTACTCTACCTTCCCTGAAAGTTTGTCGTTACATTTTTTAGATACCCTGTATACATATATATACAGGGTATCTAAAAAATGTAACGACAAAATTTATAAAACATATATATATATAACAGGGGATACAGGGTTTATCAATACAGGGATGACAAACTTTCAGGAGATATTCTTAAGTTCTTAAGCTTTAGGGAAATTTGAACCTCCATTGCTTTAATCTTTTCAATGATTTCTCCATCTTTAAAATGATTTTGAACTAAAAATATTTAAATTCCTAACAGGACGTTTTATTAATTTGTAGCGTCTTGCCATGTTCACTTCAGATATGAAACTTTAAATATATTTTACTAAGCAAGTAATAATTTCCAAAAGTAGGCAGTAATTCTTATGATGTATTTATCATGTATTTTCATTTAGAAACAAAATATGTCAAAGAATGATATTTTCCAAATATCTCAACAAATCTTTCAAGTGTCTGACTTAATATGTGAGTTATTGATTAATACTTTTCAAATAAATTATTTTATTTCTCGGAATATTTTGATGACATTTATTTTATAACATGCAAATCATTAAATAGAGAAAACATTAAAAAATTTTGAAATCATTGTTTAAACATTTAGTACAAATTTACGCAAATGCACATAAAAATGGAAATGTTCGAAAACAAATGTAAGCGTTATTAAAAAATAAATAAAAAATTCCAAACAAATACACAAACAAAGAATTCCTGAAATTTAATAATAAGTTTGTAAAGTGTTTATGTTAATTAACTAGTTATACTGTGTTCGGAATCTGTATTACCACTTCTAAATTTGCATTTTCCTGCCAGAGTGCAAATCAGATCGCGTGTATTTAAGTGACGGTTTGAGATTGCTTAATCAGAGCGTGTTCTGCATGCTGAAGGCTACGTTACTAGCTGTTATTCTATGATAAGCATTCCTGTCTTCGTAGCTGTTTTATACTAGCTAACAGTGCTGTCCCACCGCTGTAGGCTAAAGAGTCAACTTGCACGTTTAAATTTCTCTGCGTAACCTTTGGATAATAAATACTTAAATTTAGTTTTAAATTTAAAATTATGCTTTTGAGTTCACGTCATAAAAGCTGGCTGATTTGTAATCACCACATATGCCTTCTGTTCAGTTTTCTTAGTTTAAAATAAAAGAGTCTTTTACACTCTTAAGTTCTGTTTTTTCTTAAACATAACGATAAGTCGCTTACACGTCTATTTGAGTATTTTTCACAAGTTACGTTTAGTTACAGGCATATTCTCTACAAGTTCATACCGGTTGCTTAAGTTACAAATGAAGGGATATCTTAGATTTTAAAAAGAGGTCAATACCAGATGGGTAATATTTGTAAGTATGTAACCCACTTACTAGCAAATGGGCCAAATGATGTTGCAGACCTTGCAATTTTATTTTTAAATCTTTTTTTTTACTTTTGGCACATTAATATCTCCCCTGCATTACCTTTATTAAAAATTATTAAAATTTAGACTTAAAATCTAAATTTTATTTAATTCACCAATTCACTACTAAGAACTTATTACAGCCACACTACCAAAGTTTATCATTTTTAACTTTAGCTACCAAATCCCACCAAATTTTTCACTTTGCCGTTTTTTTCACACATTTTTGACCAAGCCTAATTACTGCTCGTAGGCAAATTAAACCTCGCCGTACTAACCGTTTCTGAGAAGAAATCAGTATGAGGAGCACGTAATGCTATAGTGTTAAAAATGTTTACAGCTCTTCGTCATTTTTCTTTTCTTTTAATTCACTTCAATTTTAGGCATAGTCTATTAATTTCGTTTTTAGATTTTACTGATTAATTTAATATTTACCATATGAATTGAAATTTTAAACACTTGAATTAGGAGCTTAATAATTTGAATTACGAAAGAGTTTTTCATTATTTTATCCAAAAGATCCTAACTGGACGTTTGGCAGGAATACATGTCCTTTATCTATATCCTCCATCTCTGATGTTATTGTTTTCCTTAATATCAAAATGGGATATGACTCGTGCAAGAAATCTATCCCCAAAATAATATTCATTTGCAATAATGTCAAGAAAAAAAATCTTTTGAGATTCGTTTTTCACCCTTAATATCATGCTTCCTAGCACTATACGTTGCCCTAGTTGAGCTGCTACAAATTCAAACTCTTGTCCTTCGTACCACCGGTAACTCTAAAAATACTTGAAAAAAAACCAAGCAGACAAAACGTTTGTCTTTCTACCAACTATCTAACATTTTCCTTGCTGTCACTCTGTTTGGCTGCGCCTAGTAGTAAGGTGATTCGATATTTTTTTTCCACAGCAGTATCGACAAAATTTAAGAAAGTTTCTGCCTCAGCATTAACTTCCCTCTCATCCTTCTTTAGTTTAAAATGCTTTTAGCTGCTTCGAACTACCATTTTTATTTTACAAGCTCATCTTCTTTCCTACACCTCGCTCTTTCGGCTACTTTTTCTATATTTCGAACCAAATCGTCGTTCATTTCCGCCAGCTGGACAGCTGGATTCCGCCCGTATCTACCACACGCTTACAGATACTCCACTTCCTGTTCTCATATCTGTACCCCAACTGAGATAACGACAGGGGGTTTCTGAATTTCAAAATATTTTGCATTTTAGGTAATAGCCGCAGAACTACAATCTCTAATAATTTACATACCTGTTCATCTTCATTCAAAATCTTACAGGTGTCCTCGTTTCTTAAATTGAACTTAGTTACTTTCTTACCCAGCAACCGAAATTTGCTACATCGCTCTTATCTAAATTTGTCCTTTTCCTCACTGGCAAGAATGCTTTTAAAAGGCTTGCTTAAACTCCTTGTACATAAAATTCGGTGCACCGATCGGACCTAATGGCACCTTGCCGTTATATTTATATCGATTTCACACCTGGCTCTTTAACACCTATGTTGCTGTAACTACTTCCTGGGCTTCTGGTACTGCACACGAGACGAAATGCGTCTCTTCCAGAAACCTGTTCTGTTGTGCAAAGAACTAAATGTATCAGGACTTAGTGTTCTGTGCATTCTTTTTGGAAACATGGTAAATCCTGTAAAGGGTTCTTATCCTCAAATTCTAAGTCCTGAACTGGAACAGGGAGCGGAAGGTACGCTATGTTCTGATGCAACTGCTGGGCTGGAGAATAACTGCACGTGAAAGGGATTTGAAATCCTCTTTTATTAAATCACTAGTAAATACAAAACTTCCCAACTCGGAAGAGATACAGAACGTAAACGACCGCACTTTGGTCGAACTTAACAATCAAATAAATTTAAATAAATTAAAATAGAACTTAAATTAAACTTTGCTTCGCAGAGCAATTCGCGGAAGTTGGCCTCTACCGAAAAGGGTGCGTAGCAAGGTATACTAAATACTACCGCACTTTAATTTGTTTTGCAATGCAATCACGTAGTAAGCACTATGGCTTATAAATTTAAACTGCTAGCTGGTCAGGCGAACGTTGAGCGGCGTGACCGTGATCTGAGGCAAAGCTCTCACACACCGAGAGGTTTCTACCTCTGGCTTAAATAGTGCTTGGCTGAACTTCAAAATTAGCATAAGCTAAAAACGCGCGCTTCTTCTGATAGGAAGTTGAAGCAGAGAGGAGATAGAAAAGATTTAAATTAAAATAAACTTGGTTAGCTTAACTAAAACCTTACAAATGAAGCAGGAATTAGTTTTGTTATCTTAGTGATAACAGGTACACAATCTTTTAAATGCTTTTCATAAGAGCTGACTCTTATGAAAGTAATCTTCGCACATGGAAAGTAATCTTTTGCGTTAATTTACGTGTGGACGTTAGGACTTTTTGTTCTAAATTATTCTTTTTAATTAATTTTTCCAGGCAGGTTCTCCTTTCCTTTCTTAATCTAATACAATTTTCTGTTTTATTCTAACAACGATTCCTAACAATCTTTTGATTGCGTCTCTGCTTAATTTTAAGTAGTTCCTAACAGGATACACTTTCTCCGAACAACAACATCCAAGCTTACATGTAGACTTTCTGAGGCTCTTAGCCGTCTGTGCGGCTGCATTCCTTGGGCAGGGTGGAGTAGATGATTTCTGCCAGAAAGATAGCACAGTGTGAGGCTAAGACCAAGTCAGTGGTCTTCATTGGTGATGCTCACTCACTCACTCACTGCCCTCATCAAAAATTATATTCGGCTTCACTGTTGCTCTAAATGAGTCTATTAACTGAAAAGAGACCTCAAATGCATCATTACTAGGTCGCGGATGAAATCCAGTTGAGGCCAACACACTCTTTTCCAACACTGTGGCTTCACCAGTCCTTTCCGTCATCGTTGTTTTATTCACATGATTAGCTATAAAACAATTCAGCACTTTACACTACACGCCTTTTAACTTCCAATAATTTTAAACTGCTTAACCTTTACTTTGGTGACAACTATACTAATTATTTTTATAGCTAATTAAATTACTCTACAAACCACGCATCTTCAACATTACCTCAATGTGATGACGAGTCATTGTTCTTAGCTTAAACTAATTGTGGAAACTACTGATACACGCATAAAGAATAAACTATTAACTTAAGTTCATTTTCTCACCAATGATAAGGAATTTTTAAACAGTTTGAAAACAAAATTGGAGTTTCCTTAACTTACAGCTACTGGCTGTAACGCATAGCATATTGACTAGCTACAACATCGATGCCCTTCCTCGAAGCTACAGTTCTTAACTGGGCCAGAGAATCTAATTCTATTAAAGCTCACACTTACCGTATATAATGGCTTTGGAAAGTGAACTAATGTCCTGCAATTCTTTTAATCTAACAACGGCATCCACTAAATAAAGGAAAGTCAAAGGTCTCTGCTACACTCATGCCGATTATAATTTTTCCTTTCATTTTAAACTACGCCTCTTGCCATAAAATATGCATAAACTTCTAGATGAGCGAATTCGTTACAAAAAGAGGCTTAATTCCTTAAAGAATGCTCAGAAATAAATTGCATTTGTTAGTTAAATGAAATACAGACCAAGTTTTTGTGCTATTATCTAATATAAGCAACGCTTTTTGTCTCACAGTGCGATAAGAACATCACGACAAAATATGTTAGCTATTCAGAAGCAGTAACCTAATTTCAGGCGAGCAGAATTTCATTCTATTCGATTCTGTTAACGTTTGTTCATTTAATACACATTAAATGAAAAACGGAATCACCAGGTTTTAGTCTGTCAATAATACATTTAATCAGTTTCATAATAAATTGTTTCTTTATCTTCGGCGCGGTCGTAGTGGATTCAAAGATTTTTAGCTCCACAGCTGATCTATTAAGTTGTTGCATCATATGCCGTGCAATAGCTTCCTTTGATGATTCACTGAATATGTCATGATGGTGCCTGCGTTGATAGCAATCTATCATGATCTCAAAAACCGCATTGTAAAATTCGAGTATTTATGGAAGACATACGGACGCATAGATTATAATTAACCCTTAAGTGAAAACTGAACAGTTTTCATTTTATGTATTAGTTCTCCCTTGAAAATTTAAGAGACTTGTTGAACAACCGTACATTTCAGGTTTTACATTTTTTCCGTCTGTAATATTTTGAGCTAAAGTATAATAGCCATTTCAACTAAATTAAAGCATTCTCATGTATTAATGTACAATTTGCAAACTATGAAATTTTATAATGATCAACACAGCCTAATAACCTATCAACCAGTTTTTTTATTTTATGAATTTCCTGTAGTGTATTAGCATAGGTGTATTTCAACTCCGTCAACATTGTGATTAATTTCATTTGCTAGCCAAGAATTTGAGTAACTATTATATCTGCTTTTTAAAAAATATCAAATTAATATTCTGAGAAACTTTATTTCAATGCTTTTTCATTAATTTACTTTACATTTGAAACATCTTTTTAAGAGAATATAACAGTGAAAGGTCCAGAAAGCTTTTACCTGGAGATGCGATATGACAAAAACAATGTATTTATCTATATGATGAGAAAGCTTCGTAAGTCAAAATCAAAGCCTTCATAAACAAAACATCTATGAGTTCAATATTTATGAGACTTCATATTTTGTTACGTGCTAATTTGTCACGTCACCAGATGTTATATACTAATATCGCGGCACCAAATGTTCTGTGGTACCAAATGTTAAATACTAACTGTTACAATAATTTGTCTACAATAATATCAAAACCATAATTCATTGCGTTGTGTTTACTAACCCGAACAACCCCTAAGACCAAGCAGGAGTACTGGTGTTAAAAACATTCACACAAGTCATCAAAAGAAAAACTCTGAATCAAATATATATATATAACCAAGGATATTTATTGCAGCATTAAAGGAAGACACTCAATCTTTCAACTTAAATTTCTAGATCTATGGTGTGTTCAGGTGACAACTATTTAAAATAATGCATTTAGAATTATAATATATATATTGCTAATTTCAAATATGCACCGAGATGAATTAATCAAAAATTTACACCGTAAAAATTAATATTAACTTTTCATATGCAGTTATCAAACTCTGCTGGCCAGCATAAAAATACACAGGAATTTAATGAATCACCGAGCATGGTGTCTTTACCAATATTGATAGAGATTACTTAGTTCAAGAAATTTCTTAATTTACTCAGGTAAAAATTACATACATA
>KK117485.1:0-20940 GCA_000611955.2 Stegodyphus mimosarum
GGCTATCTGCCTAAGAAGAGAGATGCCTTCGTGGAGGACTTTCTAAGCGAAACTGGCTTGTATGCACTTTACACTTGGTAAAAACCACAAAAACGTCCATGCTGCCATCCTGAGCGCGGAATGCGAACCTCGGACCGGATTCCCAGCGTTCAGGGACCTTACTGCTCTGCCGCTTGTGGTCCTCAACAATATGAAATTCCAATATTATTTCTCAGCAATACATTCAAACTCTAAACCCTTTTAACTAATCTGCATATAGAATATAATAATATATATGAAACTAATAATACAGAGCAATACAATTACCATAATTCTCTACATCAGCGGCTCTCAACCTTTTGACTAACGCGTACCATCTAAATAAAAACTGAAAAACTTTAGTGCCACCACTACATTTTACAATGATTATTTTCCACTTTCTGCAGGGAAATATTTAAAAAAAATATACACTACCATATCCACAGCTTATTGGCTGTGTATTTTAAATAGTCACAGATTAAAAAAATATTAGATTAAAAACTGATTACTATTTTAATTAGTTCTAACACTTAATTCTAAAATTTTGTGTGAAATTTGGGCCTGTTTAAGAGAGATTAATTTCTTTATGCCTGATTTTATTTCATTTAATTTCAACAGTAAATTAGGATCCACTTTTAGTTTTGTTGCGTATTTAATTTTCAAAAATAACATGAAAACAAAAAATCGTCGTTCACAAATAGGTCTGTAGAGACATTAGGTTATTTCTAAGCAGGAGATGAGAAAAAGGAGAATGCCTTCCCCAGGAATCGAACCACGCACCTCTCGCTTACGCATCGAACGTTCTGACCACTACACCACGAAGACATACGAAGAAGGGCGGCAGAAATACCTTATAGGTTGTTCAAAAAGGCATACAAATTTAACAGCTTTATTTAAAATGCAATTGAGGCTTTTTTCTTTCAGTCAAAAATTAAGAAGTGTGTTATTTTTGAAATCTTCAGTCAGAGCTCGATCACAAAAAATTTCTGTCAATTGCTCTTTTTCTTCATGAGATAAAATTTTAAGTACATTTGAACAGAATGGATTTCTAATCCAATTTAACTTTTCATAAGCTTTTAGAAAATACATGCTGAAATTATTTATCACTAAAAACTAATGATTTGTAATATCGGGTGCTAATTCTCCTTTTATTTTCAAATTATTTTCGATCAGAAAACTTTCTAAAAGTGGCAAAAACTTAAAATATTATTATCCAATTCTTTGAATATTAGCTCGAGTATTTTATAATTGCATTTATTTTATCTCTAATGGCAAACAAATTAACAATGCGTTCATGTAATCTTAAATTTAATTCATTTAACTTTGCAAAAATATCATCTAAATAAGTTAAACGCGCCAATCAGAATTCACTAAATAAACTATTCTGCAATTCAAATTTCGAATCACAGAGGAAAATTTGAATTTCTGATCGAAGTTCAAAAAGACGATTTAAAACTTTGCCTCTGGATAACAATCTTACTTTGGAAGGTAACAAAAGTATTTCATGTTTACAGCCCATCTCTTTGCATAAAATCGTAAATATTTTTGAATTTAATGCTCGGCTTTCAAAAATATTAACAATTTTCACAGCTGGATTCAAAACGATTTTCTGGATTTCGGGGATTCTTTTGACTACTAAAGGTTCACGATGAAAGGAGCAGTGAGTAAATTTAGTTTCAGGAGCGACTCTCTTTATGTGAGAAATTAACACCGGAATATTTTCTTGTTAAAGCCCGAGCTCCGATACTGCATACGGCAATACATTTATTCCAAGGAATATCATTTTCAGACATAAAATCTTCAATTACTTTCAAAATTTCACTCCCAGTTGCTCTATCATGAAGAGATTTACAACATAAATGCTCTTCGGCAATTCGTTTATCTTCTTCGAAAACGTATGTATACAAACAATTGAACGAACTGCATTATGTCAGTACTTTCATCCAATTGCAATTGGAAATACTCACTGTGTTTTATTTTTTGGGTAATTGTCTGGAATTTGCCATTTCATGAATTCGTCGACTTAATATATCATTTGATAACGGAATAGTATTAATTTCATTAGCTGCGTTTTCGTTGAATGATGTTAAAACGGTATCTTCAGCTGCTGGAAATGTGCAGTTTTCTTTCTCGAATAATCTGAACCTGCTCAGTCTTGGTAAATTTTTAGGCTTAGTCGCTAACTAGTTTCCAAAGCCTTTTTCTCTTTAAGTACCAAAACCTTTCATTACTTGTTTACTATTTTTGCACTCCGGTGATTTCCTCTTAAAATATTCTTCAGATTTATCCTTTAAATTGGCATGCTTAGATTTAAGATAACTTTTAAGAAACGATGATTCCATATACTTTAATTGGATAACAGTTCGCAGCAAGCAACACACTGATGTTGTGTGTCCATGTCATCTCCATTCCATGTAAACTCAAATGATAAATAACTTTTATTATATTTTCTACAAACAATTTTTCTTTTCTTTTTAATATTCTTAGTGCTAGTAGATTGTCGTCGATATATCACCTGTGAATCATCACTTTTCCCCTTATTCAATCCTAGAAACTTTTCCATTTTGAAAATCTGGGGTTGTTTTATTATTTTTTTCATAAATATTTAAAGCCAAAAATATTACGAGCTCTTCAAAAATAAACGACGGTATTCTCAAATCGCGTAGAAAAGTAAGGAATACAAAGCAACAAGAACAGAAAATACTTGCTGTTAAAGACAGGAAATCGACGTAAAAAATTAGTCTAATTGAAAATAGAGCATAATGAGTCCGGAAATGGTGGCGACATAAATCGATCAACACTAAAATCTTTACTCTATATATCTAAAAACATTCTATTATCTTTTTCTAGGAACTTATTTCTATTACCCGTTTATAAAACATTATTTAGGACAAATTTTGTTATGTCGACAGCTAAAAAAATACTTGTGAAAATATAAACGGATTGCTTTGCTAATGTCTGTGAGCGGTTACTCACCTTGAATAAAGTTTAGAACGCATGAATTTACCAGTGTTAGAGAAAAAGCTCAAACAGGATGCCGGGGTATTTAATTTTTGAATGTAATAGTTAAAAGTACTCGGTTTGTTTGCGTACCACCTGTTTTTCTCTTGTGTACCACCGGTTCAGAATCTCTGCTCTAAATAAATATATGTAAGAATTTCTACAATATCAAAAAATGTGGAAAGAAGAAAGTAGGACTGCTTTCTTGTCACTCCGATGCTATCTTTATGGGAGATTCCTCAAAATTATGTTGTTGGAAATATTGACTAAAAAAATGATTGCAGCAACATTTTGAATTCCCTATTAAATATTTAGAAGAAATAAATCCATTCATTATCACAGTGTATTAGATGACAAAAATTGGAAAATTTGGTTTTAAAAACCAATCCCGTTTTGCGTGTTTTTCATGCCACCATTTGATGAGAAAATTAATTTGAATCGTGATCATTAATGTATATTAACGCAACCTCTCTCTGAAGACTATACCTACTTTCTCATTTTTTTTAAAAATCAGTTATACATCATAAGATATGAAGTTTTAAATACAGTGGCGTACCTAGGGGGGGGGGTGCGGTCCGCACCGGGCGGCATTTTTTACATTTACTTATAGTTGTAAAAAGCAACTTATTCATTTCATATTTATTTTCTTTCTTGAATAATAAATGATTATTATGATTATTATAAGTTTAATATTTGATTTATATAAATTATGATTAACTATATGATTTCGAATATTATTCCTCGGTGTATATAAATGCATTTTAGTGTAAATTTTGAATTCTAATTCATGAACAAGATAATAATTTTATTTTATTGTATTCATTAAAATTCGTTGAATTCGTAAAAGGATCTTTACGATTTTGTTCGGCAATTTTTCCTAACTAAAATTTTTTGATATCAGTTTATAAATGTCATTTCTTTTGAAAAGTTTATATGATTACTTTGAAGTGATATATCAATATTTTTTTAAATCATCGATTTTTCTTTTGAAAAGCAGGGCCGGCGGAAGGCGGTCTGCTAGGTCTGCAAAGCATTAGGGCGCCGGCATAAGAACTATCTTTTTCAAACAACAAAATCTAAACGAGACAAAACAAAAATACTGACGAAGTTACAATTTCAGGAATCGCAAATAGATAAATATACTCAGTCCGTTTTGAAGAATTGGAGAGTTTATTATAGGTAAGTATATTATATTACGTATTATAGATATAGATGTTATTCTAAATGCTATTCAGAGTAGTAAAATGACTTTGCCGTTTTCTATACATAATATACTATTTATTTCGACAAGTTATATTTTTATTATATATCCCTAGGATGAAACGAGTAAAAGAAAGTGGTGCGTCATTTAGAAAGAAAAGGAAGAGAAGGGAGGAAATACAGACTAAAAATACTGGAGCACTACTCAAATATATCTCCCATAAGTCAACTTCTAGTTCTTTTAGTATTGTTGCCTCAAATACGGGCGAAGAAGCAGCCCTCGAAGGCGAAAAAACATTTTCCAATGTTGTTCAAGAGGAAAGACCTGCTTCACATACTGGCGAAGAAGTAGAAAGTTCATCAAGTTCTGATGAAGAATCTGCTGCACAAATTATTCCGTCTATTTCTATGAAAGATATTGGATTATGGCCTAACAAAATTGACGACAATACAAGAGTATTTCTGGTACGTCAAGGTCCCTTTGCAATTCAAAATTTGGACGCCGACTTCAGCGAAGGAGTAAAACGTCCTAATAATACAATCAAAGCCAAAGGTGAAACAAGAAAACTGAGTCAGGACTGGTTTTTTCAAATTTTGCCTAATGGCGAAAAGCTCTTAAGATCGTGGATGGTATATTCACCATCGAAGAAAAGTATTTATTGTTTCTGCTGCAAACTGTTTGATAATCTTTGTCAAGCAGGTTTTAATACGGAAAATGGTTTTAACAAATGGTGGAAACTTAATCCCAAAATTAGTCAACATGAGGTGAGTCCACTGCACATTCGATCATATTCCAAATGGAAGGAATTAGAAATAAGACTTGGACGTGGCGCAACTATTGACAAACTACAACAACAGAATATTGATAAAGAAATAAAAAAATGGAAGGAAATTCTAACAAGAATACTTGATATAATTAGATTCTTAGCAAAACAAAATTTGGCGTTTCGAGGACATCGTGAAAGTGTTCATCAGGAAAACATCGATTCAATGGAAAATAGAGGAAATTTTCTTGAGCTTGTTGACTTATTGGCTAAGTACGACCCAGTATTACGAGAACACGTAGTAAAAATTAAGATGGGTAATAAATATAGTATCTCTTATTTGTCGCCGAAGATTCAGAACGAATTCATAGAGCTATTGGGAGGCGCAGTCAGAAAAACAATTATGGATCAAATAAAGCAGGCTAAATACTTTTGTATTATATTTGACAGCACTCCTGACATTTCACACAAAGATCAAACCAGTCAAATTATTAGATATGTAGTTATTGATGGTAGCGAAGTTAAAGTTGTAGAATCGTTTATTGACTTTGTAGAAACTAAAGGAAAAACTGCTGGTGAAATCACAGATATGATTTTAACGAAATTAGAAAATGACGGTTTAGATATAAAAAATTGCAGAGGACAGGCTTACGATAATGCTGCCGTCATGGCAGGAAAGCACAGCGGTGTTCAAACTCGTATTAAAGAAATAAATCCAAATGCAGAATTTGTAGCATGTACAAATCATTCTTTAAACCTGGCATGTTTACACGCAGCTTCTACAGCTATCAATTCCATCACATTTTTTGGAACTATCGAACAGTTGTTTTCGTTGTTTTCTTCTTCCACTCATAGATGGAATGTTTTACTTTCTGTCACTGGTCAAGGTGTTAAACGCAGTGTAGAAACTCGCTGGAGCGCTAGAGCTGCCGCGGTAACTATAGTAAAAAAACATTTTTTTTACATTTTAAGCGCTTTGGAAAAATTGACATCTGAAGAAGAAAATAGTAAAACGAGATCAGATGCTGGAATATTACTCAATTCTATGCAATCTTTTTCTTTTCTATGTTACCTTCATTTATGGGAACCCGTCCTTTTGGAAATTAATGACGCTCAAAAATACCTGCAAATAAAAGGGTTAAATGTCCACCAATGCCATATAAAACTAAATTCTTTGCAAACACATTTCATGGAACAAAGAGATAAGCTAGTACAAAACGCTGTTATAGCAGCCAAAATAATTTGTGAAGAGTTGGAGATATCGACTGAGCGTCGAGTTAGAAGGAGAAAAAATATGAGTGGGGAAAATTCGCGAGACGTGGGGCTATCCTTAGAAGAAGAAGTACGAAGAGAAATGTTTTCATCTATGGACAGAATTATAAAGGAAATAAAAGAACGCTTCGATCAGTTGCATGGCCTTGTAAGAAAATATTCGTGTATAATACCGTGTAACCTACTAAATGAAGAATTTGAATGTCAAATAAATGACTTGATTGACATTGATAAAGAACAGTTCCATATTGAAAGAAAAAGGATCCAGGTTTTTATGGCTGTACCTACACTAAAAGAAGAGGCAAAACATTGGAAAAACGGGGAGAAGGGCCCTCTTGATCTGCTAAAATTTATTCAGCAGTATAGGTTGGAAAATTCTGTTCCCAACATTGTAATTTTGTTAAGAATTTTTTTAACAATTTCAATCAGTGTCGCTAGTTGCGAAAGAAGCTTCTCAAAATTGAAGTTGATAAAAAATTATCTTCGTTCTACAATGAGTCAATTAAGACTACAAAATCTTGCAATATTGTCAATAGAACAAGAAATTACAAATAATATAAATTTTGAGAGCATTATACACGATTTTTCTAGTATGAAAGCTAGAAGAGTAGATATTATATAAATATGTTTACGAGTGCATACAAATATGTCTAAAAAAATTTACTCTGTGTATTAATTAATATTGATTAAATAACTTAATAATTTATTTATGTGTATTAATTTATAAAAACCACTATTTGATTGACTTATAATAGAAAGGGCGGCAAACTGGAGATCGCCCCGGCCGGCAAAAGTTCTAGGTACGCCACTGTTTAAATATACGTTAAAAATCAAGAAATGTACGCTTATATTCTTTCAAAACTTATGTTTATATATTATAAAATTTTTTATGTTAAAGCAATGGTTTGAGAAACTGTAAACATTACACTTTTCGGACTGTTTAAATGAGGAAATGTCATTAATATTATAATAATCACTAAATTAACAATGAAATTAATATTACTACAAGTTTTGTATTTTACAGAAATTTCCGAAATATACGAGAAACATAAGTTGTTCTGAATTTTACATGTTCTGAATTTTAATGCAGAAAATCAAATCGTTAATATTGAAGCGATGAATAAAAAAATAGACTTTTAAGTTGCTGAGAAACGTAGTCATATATTTGACAGGAGAGGACTTTTAATATGTTAGAATGCTGTCAGACCGTAGATGTATAACCATTTTTACCGACAGTGCGCCGATGCCACAATACATAAACCGTGGGAACGCCAGACATGTCTGCCTATATTCTTCGAGATCATTTGCAAAAACTGGCGATCTCTGTTGTTTCGTGCTTGATTAAGTATCCTGCGGGTCCCAGATAAGACTTAAATTGGGGTTCCGTTTATATATGTTGGAGTTCCATTCATGTGTATATTATAATAAAATCTTAAAGACTATTACTTAAAGTTTTATTAATAACAGAGAATACAAACACTACTAGAACACTATCTAAACTAAAAGCGTTTCTTGTGTAAAAAAAGATACATATATGCAAGATAAAATACGTAAATCAAAATTATAACCTAAATTTGAAATATTCCCTTAATTCTTCATTTTAATTTGGTTATTTCTCCCTTTATGTTCTAAAAATAGTAACTGCTTATAACAAATTTGTCTGAACTACGTCTTTTCCCAGATTGATACATATTATATGACGTTGTTGATGTAAGTAGGTTTGCGAACTAAAACTTAAAGCAGCCAATAATAATTTTAGAGCGCTATTTATAAGCCAGTCCAATGGTAGTGAAATCAAAATTTATTTATTCTTAGTCGCCCTGAACACATCGCACTTCACTTCTGCTTCTCGATCTATCTAGACTGCAGCCGCACTGCTCCCTTTTCGCTGCAAAGAACTTAAAACAGAATTGTTTTGGAAGAGGCACAATTAGTTGCCAAATTATTTGTGGCTGTAAATGCTAATTAAAGTAAAAATTAATATTAGGATCTGCCATGATTACGTCTTATTAAATCTGCCTCGACAGACAGCCAAGTTTTGCTCTTCATCAAGGGTCTTCTTCAATATCATATAGAGTTTGGGTCTTCTTGGGTAGCATAAACTAACATCAAACTGCTAACAAACTTGGAGAGAATTATCGCTTGGTTCTAAGTAACAGCAGTCTCGAAAAGGTTTCAAACAACTTTTTATTAAATAGGAACTTGAACATAAAATGCACGCCCCGTGTTTACAAATCAACCACCAGTTGTGGTGATGAAACTTAAGGTACAGTCAAATTCAAATTAACACTAAGTCTAATAATCACAGATTAATTCAATATGTTTCAGTTTAACGCGAACTTGGTTTAAACACGCTTCTCATCGGCGGAACAATTTAAATGTCGGTAGCTATAACGCAAAGCCGAAGAATTTCAGTCTTTTCAGGGCTGGCGAACTTAATAATGTGGCCTAGAAATGAAGAAACACGTCTTGTCTTACAATCCAGAAACCTCGACTTAAGTATTCTCAAACTGATTTGCATTCTGGTGAGGAAACGGAAAGGAGAAGTGATAGTAAAGCTGGAATTATAAATAACTGGTTGCATAAAAGTAATAATACCCCTACAATCCATTTAAGTCCTTTTCTGCTTACATACGTATATTTAATAGGCCATTAAAACATTTAAATTTTGCGTTTTCGAAATTTCATTTCAGAAAAGTTAAATTTGAGATTTTATCAATAATGTTTTCATTAATTATATCTTCGCAATATAGGTGTTTAAGATTCATCCTATATAAATATTGATTTTTACATAGAGTTGGTGGTCACAGGTGTTCATAGAAAAGTAAAACTCACAGTGTTTACACTTTAAATACACTGTGAATTTTACTTTCCGATTAAATTTTCAAATAATTTTAATTCATTTTAAAAGACCGAAAGATGGATAAAAACCATAAAAAATATTAAAAATGAACTTATAAAGAATTCCCTCTTTCTGTATTGCTTGCTACTTCTGGTGGAACTGGTAGTACGTAGGGCTGAATAGGATAATCAACGATCTGAATTTCGGTGTGGGCACACTTTTCTTTTCTTTCTTTCTTTTTTTTCTTTTTTTACTTTTCTCATTGCTAATAATCTATGTATAGCTCTATCGCAGTGCCCGATTATAAGTTGAAAAAACGTTGAGGGCGATAATTCTTCTTCAAGTGGATATTTCCGATTAGGTCCTTTCCCCTCTTCCCTGTAACTCTTTAAACATAGAAGAATAAAAGAATTTTCGCCTTCCGCAGTATGTGATCTCGTGGTGTAATTAGTAACGTGAACGGATGGAAATGAGGAGTTCCGGAATTTGGATCCCAGATATGACTTAGTTGACTTTTTTGTGCTTCTCTACCAACATAATTACCTACTGGTTCTACAAACTTTGTCCTACATGTCCAGCATTCCAAGGCCTATGTGCCCCCTTACGGCTCTCCGAATTCTGTAAGCGACATCATCTTTACGCCTTACAATGTACATTTTTTTTTCTGGTTTAGAAGGTGAAATTAGTCGTGTTATTCATATGCTCTGTGCGTTCCTTGTACCATTATTTGTTTTATTATTATTTTAGAGTAAATTGTTAATTGTCAAAACTTCATGGATTTTTAAAATACTGTGAAGCTGGTATAATATATTTACGTATAGTATATTTCCAAAAAAATGAATATTAAGTGTTTCCTTCTTTTGCCTGTTTCGGCAGAAAATTCATAGGAACATTTTACTTTCATAAAGGAGGAAAAGTATTTAAATAACTAATAAATAATAAATAATAAATTTATATAGAAAAGCACTTAAAATATTATATTACAAAATAACATACACAATATTGTATAGAGGGGGACCCAAAATCCCGTTAACTATTGAAAATTCAATAATTCACTGAATAATGTAGGTAGAGAGGTAGAAGTTGACACGCTTGCTTGAAATGTCACGGGGTTTTATTGAAAGCGAAAAAAAGTGCTTAAAACGGCAATAGAGAGCGCTTCATATGATAACAAAAGCAATAATTAGCACAACAATTTATTTTTAGCAAAGATTATGTTCTCCTTAATGTTTAACATGTCTGCCGTCATTCATAAACAATATCTGTAGTGGAGGGACAATGTTGTGAACAGTGCTGTACAGCATATGGCGAGAAATTGCCGACAGATGTTGTCTTTTAGCATCCCTAATGAGATCGGACGATCGCCGTGGACTTGCTATTTCAGTTAACCCCAGAACCGATAGTCACACGGATTGAGATTTAGAAACCTGAGAGGCCAAGCATGACGGAAGTGCGGCTGGGCACGCGATCCTCACCAACCGATGTGGGCAAGAGGTCTTTCACACATGCAGCAATATGGGGTAAAGCGCCATCCTGCATAAAGATCATACCTTCCAACACGTGTTTTTCAGCGAACCAGGGATGATACAATTTTGTAATATATCAGCGCACCTGCCACCCGTCACACTGGCAGTTTGAATAGCAGAACCACGCAAATGGTCGAAGATAAAAAGGTCCAATCACGATTGATGTGATAAATCCAAATCACACCGTGACCAAGCCCCGGAGGCGAGGATAGAAAAGTGGCAAAGTCATGAAGAGACTGATTCCCTCTCTCTCTCCCTCACTACAGCTCATATTATACGCGATTCTCATGCGGCGTCACTGACATTTTGCTGCTCAGTGCCATATGTTGGCCTATATTTACATTTTTCTCTTTCAATTAAATGTCATGCCATTTGAAGCATGCGTATCAATTTTTATCTCTCTACATACATTATTTCGCGAATTATTGAATTTCCAAATGTTAACGGACTTTTCGGTCACGCTGTCTATTAAAATATGTAAAAGTCCACCAGCTACAGAGCTTAGTCGCCGGACACTGGTTTGGTCCGAGGTTCGAATCCCGTGAACGGGCTGGCTGCATGGACGTTTTCGACATTTTCCCCATGTGTAAAGCATATACGAGCCAGTTTCCCTTAGAAAGTCCTCCACGAAGGCATACCTCCCCTCAGGCAGATAGCCCTCGAGGCTTTGTCATAATCACATAAAATAAACCAAGCCAATATATAAAACTGATGTGTACGCCATATGACTTCCTTGTACGGAATATTAAATTATGCGCATTTTACATTTCATTTAAATTTATTGGATTGAATTAAATCTACTTCGTCGATAGCCCATAAGCATAATAGAACAAATGCACTCTTTAAAGTTCACTATAATTGTTTACCATAGCGATACTCTGTCGCTAGGTTCACTTATCAGCGTTACATCTCATTCATTTTATAATTCAGAATGCACAAAAGTTATGTATATCATCTGAGGAATTATTTAATCGTTGCCACATGTTCTATTCAAGTACTATAATAAATCTAAAACGATGTATAAAAAAATTAAACAAAACAAAACAAAAACAACAAACAAAAAAAAAAAGGAAGAAAGAAAGAAAGAGTTTTTCATAGCCGATTCAGTAGATTTCATTCAATTAATTCAGTTCTCTCTTCCTGACCAGACAAAAATACATAAAAACTCAAAATATTTATGTTAAAAATTACGAAGTAAATCTGAAACACTTATTTCGTCGAATAAATTTTTAGAATGGATTAAGCATGATTTAATTCGAAATAATAAAAAAGGCGTTATTTTTTGTTGTTGCGAAGCTTGGTTTCTCTACATTGGCAACAAATCCACTATTCTCCTAAGTTTCAAATGTAAACAAATATGGCCGCCATGAGAAAACTGATTAGGCTTAGCCACACTTAAACAACTTTTAAATTGTTGGTAATTCTACAAATCTTGCATGCAGATTTACTAAAGGTATAAAAATCTTAACCGGAAATTAAGAAAAGTAATTCAATTATTTTTAAAGCAAAAAATGTACAATTTACCAACATATAAGAATAAATGAATAATAATAATAATAAAAAAAAAACTGAGCTCACTGATCCAAATAATAGAGTGGATATATATACCTATATTTATATACTTTTGGTACAGCCGATTGCAAAACAAAATAGGAGGTGCACATCTACATCTTATAGCAGTCCTACATACAAAATTTCAACGTTCTGAGGCTACTGGTTTGAGTTATGCGAGATACATACATACGTACGTAGGTACGTACGCAGAGACGCCACGAAAAAAATCTCTTCAAAATCCATTTTAAATCAGTTTTATAATTTTTTGGGGAAAAAGAGTCCTTTATTCTGTCCTTGCGTACGGATGTCACTCAAATAGGTATTTTCGGTGAAATATGATAGCCGAAATTTTTCGCAATTACAATACTTTTTTTTACTTCGTATAAGGAAGTAAAAATTACATATTAAAATTTATTCCCAATTCGTTCATGAAAAACTAATTGGTTAGTAAGTCATAGTTTCATGATCAATTCAACGTTTATGAAGCTGTGTTTATTTCTTCGCAAGTTGCAAATATGGCGACAAGAAAGCTTAGCATTCTAATGTGCAGTGGAAGTGATATGACCTTCCAATCTTCCTATACGCTCTGAAATTGCATTGGTGGATGTAAAAATATTCATTTATTCTTCACTTCCCTTTCCAGATCTCTGCCAATGATGAAGTACAGAGTTTATAATGGAAGAATGCAACCTTCATCAAGATGCCGGAACGCCCGTGTGAAAGACTTTATCCTTGCCAATGCCGCTACTTTATATAAAGGTGACGGCATATTTACGACAGCGAATAGTTATAAATCAATGGAACGGCGGTACGTGAAAAATTCCCCGCTTTCATGCTATGGAATAAAGAATTAGATCCAATGGTTATGAATCAGTTAGGAGCTAGCTACAGTCGGGTTAAGACGATGAGTATAGTATGTTTCTCATTAGTTTCTCTTTCGTTATTTTGGGAGGGGATTATCATATATTTCGCCCAATAAGTTTATTGTATTTTAGATGCATGAAATCTTAAAATTCTCATAATTTTTTTTAAACCATCAGTAGAGGTGACAAGGCGCCGTTATGGCCTGCGACGCCTCGGAAAATTTTACGAATTCCCGATAGTTGAGTTTAGCTCTTTCCTGTGACAATACAAGACCTATGGTTACCCAGCATTGCATTAGACTTCGCACTATTTTATGGTTTTGATTAGGCTGAACATGATCTTAAGGGAAGCTGTTAAAATCACTCATATGTACGGAAGGGTTTATCGTGATGGGAGATTTCGACAATATCAGAGAATTATTTTTCATATATACTCCGATGTGAAATTTGGTTTTGAAACGTAGAGCCTGTTTCATGGCTACGTTACATTTATCTGCTGTAAGAAATGCTGCTTAGCTCTTTCATGATGTCAAATTCGATTTTGCTCACTATTTTATTCTTAAAAGTGTACAAATAGAGGTTTCTCTCTCGTACTAAATGAGGAAATCACCGCCAAGATCAACCTCCACGAGAGAACCTCCTCTTCAGGAACTTTCACTGTCAGGCCCTTCAAGGGATTATATCAGGAACTGGCAACAACAGGATAAAATTTTTCTACTAAAAGCCATTATGTTTCCAAAGTTCCAAAAATAAATGAGAAATTCGCTGCCAAGATCCACCTCCATGAGAGAACCTCTCCTTCAAGAACTTGTACTGTTAGGCCTTTCAAGTGATTACCTCAGGCACTGGCAAGAGCAGGATAAAATTTCCCTATTGAAAGTCAGTATATTCACAGAGCTCCAATGTAAATGAATAATTCACTGCCAAGATCCGCCTCCATGAAGGAACCTCTCCTTCAAGAACTTTCAATGTTAGGCCCTTCACGGGATTACATCAGGAACTGGCAAGAACAGAATAAAATTTCCTTACTGAAAGCCAGTATATTCGCAAAGTTCTAAAGTAAATGAATAATTCACTACTAAGATCCACTTCCATGAGAGAACCTCTCCTTCAAGAACTTTCACTGTTAGGCCCTTCACGGGATTACATCAGGAACTGGCAGGAGCAGGATAAAATTTCCCTGCTGAAAGCCAGTATATTCGCAAAGTTCTGAAGCATGAAGAATTAATGGTGAAATAAACAAAATTTAATAGGTATGAAAATTTAATATGTAAAAAGATGCATTATTTAATTACCCCTTTTTTATAGAAATTAGAAAATCTCATCATTGCTTGTAATAAGTTAATCGCGCTGAATTAAACACTATTTAGTTCCCTAGGAACTAGTAAATGTATTTTGTTAAGGTTTCATAATATTTAAAAAATGCTTCCTCTCTTGTTAAATTAGATCTTTTCTATTTAGTTCACTAGGAATTAATGCATTTACTGAATTATGACTTTAACTTAATATATGGAAATTAAAAATATATTTTAACTCATATAGAAACTAATATTTCTAGAATAATTGCTTTTAAAGTCAAACCTCTTAAAAAATGAACCGTAGCTGTTGCTAGATGTTCGAACTAGAAAAGAATCACATAAAGTTTAAAGGTTGTCCCAGAAAGAATTTAAAATTTTATTCTTTAAGATATTTTTCTTAGTGTTTTGGAAATGAAATTTATTTTTGGATATACTCTTTATTTAAAACCAGCATCTATCCACCAACCTTAATTTTAGAAATATGGCATAATTATCTTAGGCGTTAATACGAGTCCTGATATTTCTGAGAGCCTAATGGATTGTTTAAGTTAAGCATGGCTAGACAATAAAAATACATTGTAGTGATAACTAGAAATATATTTCACTATATTAGGAATATGATTGAAATAAATATTGTGCAAAAACAAAAACTAACTCTTGTTTAATTATGATTATTACAATATCGAGGCGTGTTATCTAGTTTTTATTAAAATAATAGGAGTCATTACTTCTTCATGCTTCTATAGGTAAGAGTCACAAAGTTTATCGAGGCAAACTCATTTTATGTCTAATACATGGCATCTCAAAGAAACGCTCGTGCATTAGGCAAACAAAATCAGTAAGAAGTGGTAGGTGTGTATATGGCAATTGTGTTATGTTTCATTCTTACATACTTCGAAGTGTTTCGAAACCGTGTAAGGAAAATTCTGGTATATTTGAGATTCGATTTTTCGGTTTTCTATTAATTTTAATGTCTTAAATGAAAATTTAATTGAATCTTTTTTCGGTATTTGATCTCAAACGAACCAGAAGAACGAAACACGTTTTCGAAAAATATTAATCGACTTTGTGAAGCTTAAAATCATTTTCCCCTGATGAGTTCTGAATTGGAGTTTCAGTAAAAAGAGACTAATTTTTATATTTTTATAATTTTGTATATTTTCCTTTTCGCATTTTTATTTTTCGAATTTGTTCTACTGTGATTTCCTTTTTAATTTCTTTTTTGATTAGATATTATGTTAAACCTCTTATATAAGGTTGCAATTATTAATATTGTAGGGGAATTGCCTTGCTTTGATTCCAATTTAATATTAACTTTAGATGCTTTAAGTTTATTTTATTTCAATGCCGCAGCTATAGTGCTGGACGTGTTTAAAAAAATTTGTTTTTAAGTTTTAGCCTATTATTATGTTTCTTTTTATACGTATATATACATATATATGTAATTTAAAAATATTTTTTTAGAAACAAAATATAAATATGCCTAGTATCTTTGCACATTAAGCTGCTGAAAAAATATCAGTGAAGACATAAAGTAAGAAATTTAGAACTACTTTTTCACAAAGGAAAAATTAAAATTCATAATTAGTAAGTTTCAAAAAATCCTATAAATGCAATGAATTTTTAAAAACTGTTGAAACCAAAACTTTTAAAGAAGCATATTCCATTTAAAAAATTTATGAAATTTAAAGAAATTTAAGGAAATCGCAATAGAATAGGAATTCAATAGATTTCAATGTCACTTCACCAGGGGAAAGGAGCATTGAAACCAATTGAAATCTCTCTTTTACAAAAGTCCTTGCTTTTTTGTATCCAGACTTAGGTGATGAACCATATGTAAATATATAATATACTAAGTGTGGATTTATGAATCAGGTACTTGTAATTTCTGGCTGTAGACATGGCTGGGTAGAAAATTCCGGAATAAGACGTTGAGAAAACTAAATTGAAGAATCACCAACTTTATTTTCACACATCTCAAATCATCTTTTTGGAAGACAAATTACTTTTCAATCATCGTTGAATACAATAATTTTTACATGCACAGATAAAAAGACACCACGCCATTTCAGGCAGAAAAGCATAAGCTGCACAGAGTTGTTTGCATCGCAGAAGTCGAAAAAAAGGAATGCAGAAGAATAATAACGTAATTAATCGCCAGTGGTATTTATACCAAGTTTCATGTACACGTACATCTACTCTATGATTTGTAACTTTGGTTTTAGCTGCCAAGAGTGTCCATGAAAAAAAAAAAAAGTTATTTTGATTTTAGTGGTAGTTAGAATGAATCACGTTTCTATGCTTTGCATTTATCCGCACTTATTCTCGAAATAATTCTTTCAGTTCTACTCTTACTTTACTTAAAAGTATTCTGAACAAATATAAGAAACATGTTACTCAAACATTTTTTGTCAAATTATGTTGAGACAGTGAACCTCAAGTTGTAAGAGTTTTAAATGTACACTTCATTTGCAAATACATTAGGTTTATTTTCGACAAATATTTCACAAATTCGTTTTTCGTTAACTGCAGATTCCAACTTTTGCTTGAATTTAAATATCGGAATTTTCCATTAGAAGACAAAACGCGCCGAAAAGAAAGATTTATGCGTTGACGTGATATTTCAATTAAGACATATATTTTGTCCTATACAGTAAAAGATACAGAACATTTGATATTAAGAATTTTTTTCCTTTTTGTTGTTCTTATATGAGAAATACAGGACATTCAAGATCGGTTTACGATTCGGATTTGAAAAAAATTAGGTTTCATTCTATCTTTAAATCCTAATTTGAATGGAGCATGAGAGAGAGGAAATTCCCAAATGTAGTACGAAGTCTTTTTACTCCTATGGTTTTGTTTGATAAGCTGTTGCAAACGATGGCTGGGTCTTGGAGGGTTTAAAAGGCAACGAATAGTATTCAGAATACTGTCTTGCAAAATAGGGCAAATTGAAGAGACTGATAAAAGGAATGTGATCTTTACTAGAAGTAGTAGAAGGATTGAGAGATTTAGTAGAAACATGATGAAGAAACTTGTTAGAATTGAAGATCTCTTGGTTCATGCCCGAACAAAAGAATAACTCAATGAGATAATTCTAATGACTCCTTGGTGGAATGTTGAATTAAATAAGTTGAGTCGTAGATAAGAGCTATGAGAAAGATATTACAAATTAAAATACTAGACCAACGAATTAAGATCATTAGGAAAATAGAATATAAGATATGTTTAGCAGAGTACAAGAAATTGGTTAAACAGATAAAGAATTACAAGAACAGTTTGTTTGCGAGAAATTATGAATATTATGATACATTTTTTAAAGTTGCCACCAATAAGACCAGAAAAGAGATTACTGTTAAATGAAATCAAAATGAGATGGCCACCTTCCTTGAAGAGACCTATAGTAATATCATTAAAGAAACTTTGAATATCAAGGAATTTGAACAAGATGGAAAGAAGAAAGATGTGTTCTTTGAGGATGAGAATGAGACAGAATCTGAGTTTACCGATGAGGAGATAAATAATGTTGTTAGAAGTCTTAGAGATAGATCCGCTCCTGGACTGGATGGGATCTGTGCTTCAATAATAAAGAAGTTATTTTTGGATTATCCTTCATTGTTTTTGATATTGTATAATAGATGTTTAAGGCTACATACTTTTCCAAATGTATGGAAGACTGGTAAATTAATTTTAATTCCGAAAGATAAGACTAGATATCGGCCGATATGCCTTCTAAAGGTCTTCGCAAAAATATATAAACTAATAGTAGATAGATTACTATTTAGTATAAACCGAATAGTATAAACAAAATGTCTTATCAGATTGTCCATATGGCTTTAGGAAAGGCCGGTCGGCAGATTTTGCTTTACATCAAGTTATTTCGGAAGTTAGAGAAAAAAGAAAGACTCATCATGTGGCACTGGACTCTTTTGACGTCAAAGGAGCTTTTGATTTAGTAAAATGGTCCTCCCTGCTGGGGCGTATTAAAGACCTACATATCACAAAAGACATTTTTGAGACTATAAAGGATTATTTTAGAAATAGGAGAATTATATTTAAGAACAGTACCGAAAAAAATGAGCATAGAATTTAATGTTTACAAAGGCTGCCCCCAAGGCTCCTGTTGGGCTGCCCTGTTCTGGAGTCTAATAGTAAATAGCTCATTAAAAGAATGTATAATACCAAACGTGAATATTACTTGTTATGCAGATGACATTTTGGTAATTATAAAAGGAGAGTCTTTGAAGAAAATGCAAGATACATTTAGAAAAATTGAAAATAAATTTAAAAATTGGAGCCAGGAAGAAGAAATTCAGTTTAACATTGATAAGACCTATGGACTCTTTTTTCCCCGAGGTGACGGAAAGACGAGTCCATCTAGATTTAAATTCGATGGAAAACGTATAAAATTTGATCAAAATATTAAATATCTGGGTGTGATTATTGACGATAAGCTAAATTTTATTGAACATCTTAAAAATATTCATGGATATACAGAAGGTGTGTTAATGTTTTACGAGTGCAATTTTAATAATGAAACTTTAAATAAGAAGTCTGCCACACTTAGAGAAAATTTTAAATGTGTCATTATACCTAAGATCTACTATGGTATTGGTGCATGGGGTAACAGAGCAGGGGAGATGGTAAAATTTCGAAGTAAATTAGATATGTTGCAGAGAAGCTGGATGCTTGCGATCACACGATCATTTAGGACTACTTGAACAGAGGTTGCTGGTCGGCGTTCCGCTCTCGGTTTCCTATGAATTCTCCTATAAAATGTTTTTACTTTCGAATCGAGTCATAGAAGACGTTCAAGTAAGCAATGTCTTAATAAGTAGTAAGGCTTTTCTTTATCATAATGAAGACATGATTCATCCAAAAAATAGATTTGGGATTGCGTATGATTGCTTTATTTTACAACAAGGAGAAATAGGTATTTATACTGATGGTTCCGTGTTCGGGGAAGGTATATGCTTTGGTGATATATTTTTACGGTACTCAATCAAATAGACAATGCTAAATTTAAATTAAAAAATCTAAATTCTGTTTATCAATCAGAACTATATGCAATTTGACAAGCTCTCTGTTGGATTGAAAGGAATTTGCGTATCAAATATAATATAAATATATATTCAGATGCATTATCAGCATTACAGGCACTGTCGGGTCCGGACCACAGAAATACACTTATAAGCGAAATTAAGGATATTTATCTACGTTTAAATAAAAAACATAGCATAAAGATACATTGGATAAAAGCCTGTGCTGGGAATTTGGGAAACGAGAGGGCGGACGCCTTAGTTAAACTAGCTGCACTTGATGATGGCCAATAGTATACGACGTGCAGTATTCACGAAGAAAAACTATTACTATATTGTATAATGACATTATCAATAAATGGGAAGAAATCTGGGCATCGACCAAAAGAAATAAAGGTCTATTGAAGAACATCAAAGTGAATAAAAGAATGAAAATATTTAATGATATTGACTTATATCAAATCATGACAGGACAGGGACGATTCCTGGCCTATCACAAAATTTTGGCCATCAGAATAACGATGAATGTTTGATATGCAGTGAGATTGGTGATGCAAGGCACTTCTTTGAAGATTGTATGTTGACTGAGAGTGCAAGGGAAAATTTTAAGAAATATTATAAAAATGTCTTTGAAAAGAATTATGCTAATTTAATAGAATATGCAAAGACCATTATGAAGTCTATAAGTAACAATAAACAAGCCGTGGGAATTATTTGATGTATTGTGTGCTCGGAAGTATATGTGTTTTCTTATGCATATTATGAGTTGTTTTATTTTCTGTTTCTGAATGCAGTTTTATTTTATTCTTTTTAGTTCGTTTTGTGTAATTTGTTGTATTTAGGTCCAGTAATAATTTGAGTTCCTCTGGTCATATTTATTGTTTTATTTCGTTTCCTTTTACTAACTCTTTTGATACGGCCGGGTCGCTGGATAACACCGTTTGTTGTTGAAATGGGTTGGTCTCCTAATGAATCATCAGCCGTCATAATTCGGCTAGGTGGACTGGGGGCTTCGCCCCAATAATCAATCAATCAATCGCATCTATTGAATTTAAAGAGATGTTCAGCAGCACTTTTATTAACAGCATTGAAGCTACCAGTTTATATTCTGCTTTTTTATTTGCTATAAAACAAAAAAAAGCTTATATAAAAAAATTTCGATTTATTGCAGAAAAATGCGAAAGGGCAAATTTATTTCGAAAAATAAATTTGAAACTAATGAAAGCATTAATAAAATTTATTATTACAAGTGAGGAATTGAATTAAAATCTGTAGTCAAATAAGAGATAATTGGGCAGATCATTCCATTTAGAATTTAATTAACACTTTCACTGCCCTCGTAGAAGTTAAAATAATCACGGTGTGCCAAACTTAAAAAGACTAATTAAATTATTTGTAAATGGTTTATTGGTTGTAAAATAAGTGCAATATACATAATTCCGAATAAGTTCACAAAATTACAGTGAGACCACGGGTGATGTTCATGGCACTATAGTGTAATGTGTAATAAGCTCTATGCCATGAGCATCATCGGCGGCCTCGGCAAAAAAAAAAAAAAAAAAAA
>KK117485.1:21056-109947 GCA_000611955.2 Stegodyphus mimosarum
CATTTTATCGCCACCTTTTTCCTTTTGTCTTCTAAGCTTCATGCCCTACAACTCTTCTGTTTACGTTTTTAACACGGTTTACAACTGTCTCTTTATTTTTCTCTTGATGTTGGTCTTCTCTCCATTCGCTCTCTAGTAGTACGAGTTTTTCCTTTATCGAAATATACATTTCTCCTGGGTCCTGGCTTATCGCTTGTGTAAGTGGTGTACGACCTAACTGGTCTTTACCACTCCATTTCTGTCCTAAAAGGAAAAACAATAATAATAAAAGTGAATAAAAAACTGGCCTAAAAGCCAGTGCAGAGTAGCAACCAAGCTGGCCAAAAGTGGCAGATGGTGAGGCGTGCTAGGCTCGAACTCATGAAAGACAGGTCTGTAAAAGCCGACTTTAGCCGTTCGGAAACGGATCGTCGCGTAAGGTAAGTAATTTAGGCGTCTTCAGCAAAATTCAGAGTAAGTTCTACAGTTCTGAAAGCGATGAGAAGTTTATCTGTAGTATTTTTGGCATTTTTAATCTGATGAGCTAAAATGAAGATATTATTAATTAGCTTGAAAACTTGAGAATCTTGAAAGATTTGCATGATTTGTGCGATTTCTAGAACCTGTTCTTCTTTAGATTTATTTTTCTTTAGTGCTTCACTGTAAGAGATTTTTGATTTTGTAAAATTTTCTGAAGTAGCTGGCTGGAGTAGTAAAATTAGAAAAGTCTTCTTTTCCGTTGGAGATGCTTTGTTTTCTGTTTGGTTTATTTTTTGGAATCTCTGATGATAAACTTTACACCCACGGTAGGAACTTACGCGAGATTCTGAGCAGAAGATCCATTTAGGTTTTTCATTTGGTTGAAGCTGGCATCTATATCTGTGGGTTTTCGTGGATTTTACGTAGCATACTGGTTTATAGCAGTTGGTCTGAGAATATCCAAACTCTTGACAATTGTAATTGTACTGGTCTTTTGCGCGGAGTATATTTTTCGATGATTACATTAAAGTCAAAGACGTTATTTAGATTATGGATTGCTTCTCCGTTTGAAGTCCTATGCAGCTCCAGAAAAAATATGGGTAATAGTACTTTTTGATTTTCTATTTTCGCCGAAAATTGCCTGACTTAGTTTAATTATTGGGTATTTCCTGCATTCTAAGTCATCAAATATGGCTTGCTGTTTTACAGTGCTGAGTGAATTTTTCACGATAACTTTAACAGTGGCTGAGGAATTTAGCTGGAACGTGTGAAAATTTATCTTTGCGTTTTTTTAGGTTCGTCACTGTGTTGTTATAATCGGTAATGGAGTTGGTGCGAAGATATATGGCTCTGTTTCTCATTTCAGCTTCGAAATGTTCTTTACAAGTTTCTCTCAGCATAAAATCAATCGACATCCAATCAGGATTCTCCGTGAGGACTATGGGCGGCATGTTCTTCTAGGCGTTGCTATCCGTTTCTGTAACTTTCATTTCTCAAATGAGGGCCGAAAATCTGTTTTCTTGCGATATTTCTGCATGTGGGGTAGGAATAGGTGATCTGCACGTTTTAGTAGGAGTTTGCCAATTTTGGTTTACCTTCAGCATTTCTTTTTCAGATTCACTTGCGATGGCGATTAATTCTTCGTAAGCTTCTTTTTCCTTCCCGAAATTCGATCTAACCTGATAGATCGCTAACCTGACAGTAATTGATCGTTGTTTGGATCCTTTTTCATGATCTCAGCCATCTTTTTATCTATTTCTTTTAACCTTTCTTTCGTATTTAAGTTATCAGGAATACTATCAGCAATTTGTTTCATACGTTCTTCGAGGATGACTTTATTTTTGGTGATTTTTCCTGAGCGGTTATGAGAAGAAGGAAAACATGTTTAAATTTTTTAAAAGCTTGAGTATAATCTTCTATTTTTTATCGGAATAAGAAGCTGTCTGCTTAAGTTTTTTCTGATTGCTATCTGAATCTCTGTTTCGTTCTTTTTTAAAGTTCTGCTGAAGATACTTCTGCGCGCTTTTAACCGATGTAGTCGAATAACCCTAGTCCATTTCATTATAGGTAGTTCGGTCTGCCCAGAATTTGCCCCTATCCGGGGGATGATAGATTTCTCGGGATTTTAAAACGAGACGAAATTTATAATTTTATAACAAAACCAGACACTTATAATAACTTAAATCAAGCATACTTGGGGGGGGGGCGGACAATTTACTTCCTAAGCTGCAAATTGAAATACTGCTCTATAAGCAGTCCAGTATTCAACATGCAGCGTAACTTATATAAGGATATTTATTAGCCCATTTAATATTTTTAGCAAAAACTATAGCTATATTGTTTTATCACAACCCCAAAGAAGTACGATTTCAACAATTAAATTAACTTTTATAATTCCTAACGATTTCATTAACTTCCGTTAACTTTTAATTGAAATTCAACAGCATAATAAAGTAAAATAAAGCTAACCTGCATATCATGATAAGCTAACTTACATGACATAAACCCGCTTTAAAGATAAGAATAGGCTTAAAATAACAGCATGAATGACTTCTAAATACATCAATATCACGGCTTAGAAATAAGAGATCTCAGAAAAGAAAATAAATAATTTTGGTCAAAGAATCAAAAACTATAGTTTCTTTCAACAATAAAAACAATTATTTTTAGCTTAAAAATATAAAAATATTATCAACTTCACATATGTCAGCAAAAGCAAAGAAAAAAATTAACAAAAAACTTCGCTGATCCAATTATTAGATGGTGCAAAGTATCCATGTTTGAATTTTTTTTTTTTGCAGGACAATTATCCGAGAGGGCTATATACAAACACAAAGTCAATGCTCTGCTGCCCAAGATTTTAATTTAGCACTGTGTGGAAAGATACCAGTGATCTACGGGTAATGCTCGCGTCACACAATGAAAAATTTTTTAGATCTACCGGTGATGCTCATGGCAATGAACGTGTTAAAGAAAAGAATCTTGATCGGTTCAAAATAATTTCAATACCAAATGGCCAATTCCATATAGAGATGTAATCTATGAGCACAACTGTTCATAATAATTTGAAACGAATATACCTGGCATCATAAAATAATCTTTCCTTTCAGGTAAATAAAACATATTGTTCCGCATTAAACGGATATATTACTCTAAATTTGCAAAATATTGTTTCTTAGAAGTAAAGTCCTCTCGAAATTCGCCACGAACTCAAAAATGAGGACTCAATTTGGTGTCAGTGCCTCTGTCTGAATCTTTAGTTTTTCTATATTCATTTTAGACGGGATTTCAGTCTTGTCCGTAAATATAATAAAATTCAACAAAAAAAAACATTGATTATTATCGATTTCCTTTATCTTTTTTAGCTGCCATATTTGTAAATTAATAAGATTTCGAAAAATATTTCATTATCTCTTTCATTTTACCTCCCGTTAATGAAATTACAAGACAATATTAATTGCACTGATAATTTCATTGTGAGAGAAGGCACTAGTTTAGAATTATGAGTAACGTGTATCGTGACCAGTTTTCTTTAGAAAGTCCTCTACGAAGACATCCATCTCCTTAAGCGTATAGCCCTTGCATAGTCAAATAAACCAAACAAACTAGTCCAGAATCTAAAATTGAAAATTAGGCAGTAAAGCGACCTTAGATTGACATAGGTTCTACATAAAACTGTATTGATTTCGAAAACGGTCAAATGTAGGTTCCTGCTCTTCGCGGTTTAGCTGCAGAGTTTTGTTTAAGACCTATGCCTATCAACTTTTTGCCTTTTTACCTAATTTTGAACTGATGACCTTAATTTATATTTACTGCTGTTAATAGTATGAATGCTAGGAAACAAAAATATGCCTTAATTGAGGCAGTTAATAATGATTTGACTTGCCCCGTGCTTTTCCACTGCATTTGATAAGGTAGATAGTAATTTCTCGTATAAAGCTAATACTGTTGTTGTTAATGTTATTATTGAGAAGGAAGAAATTACCAGGTCTTTGATTGATGTATTAAAAGTTCAAAACGCGTAAAAGAAGTAATTAGTCTATAAGAAAAACGGGATTTCATTCTTAATAGAATAGTCTTTCTAGGGAAGTCTTTCTAGAGACGTGGACATGACCATTTCAAGCGAATATGACCAGCATCATACTTACTACGTTTAGAGCAAACACTCGCAATATCTTACTACCCTATTGCAGGAGATGGTTAAGAAATTGTTAAAATATCAAAGTTTTTTTTACTGTCATTTCAGGAAAATATTACTTATCTTTATTTTTGCTTACATTTTCCCTTGGATTGCAGAAATTCTTGTCTTATTTGTGGGTACATCTTTTCAAAGTTTAGCATTTCGTAAGATATATTTTTGACTATTTTACGGTAGGAAATAATGAAATAAAAGAACCTGTATATACAATTTATGCATTCAAAATACATACATATTTTAAAGTGTTTTTATGTCTAAGTCACATGGTGGATCTATTAGTTTATTCTAATTGCTGCAAGTCCAGAAAATATTTTCCTGATTTTTTTTATTTGCCACAAATGTAGGATTTGTATATTTATCAAGCAGAAAAAATAATTGTATTTGTAAAACTAAGAAAGATGTGAAGAAACTAAATGATAAAAGTTCGCGGAGTTGCACTAAACAGACGACCCTATAGTTTCCAAAGTTAGTCTTTTTCTTCAGTTCCGAAGTGTTAATTTTTAATTTCTTTATTACTTATTTCATTTGGAATGTTCTTTTACAGAAAGAAGGACGTTGATATCGTCCGAAATACAAGCCCTCAAATAAAGCCTTGAAAAAATGGGGACATAAAAAAAATTGGGTTTCTAATCAAGTGATCTGCACTTTTTTAGTCAGTATAATTTTAAAACTTAGGTCAAAATTCAATAACATATCTTTAAAGGTAAGAACCGTTATCTAAAATCAGCACCATACTCTTTAAATCAGGTGGTCACTATAAATGCAATATTGAATTACAAGGTAAAACATTGTTTTTATATGAGAATAAGAATGCATTTTGAAATGGTAACGACTGATTTTATAATCACGAAGATAACTATTATCTCAGATTTCGTAATACTGCTAGCTTTCTTGTGGCAGGAAAAAGCCTATATACTGCTCGAAAAGAACTACTTGAAAAATTTGTTACATTTTGCTTGGAAGAGTTAGAAATGGCCGGTAAGATTGTTGTAGACTAGAATAATACAGGACAATGCGAGGTGCCATACAGCTGCCAGTGTACGTGCGTGGTTCGAAGAGCACCAGGATGAGTTTACCGTCCTTCCCTGGCCAGCAAACTCACCTGACTTAAACCCAATCGAGCATCTGTGGGACCATCTCGATCGAAGTTGTCCCGCCATGGATCCTCAACCGCGTAATCTAGCGCAGCTGGCCACGGCATTAGAGTCGGCATGGCTCAACATCCCAGAGAACACCTTCAGGGACCTATGTGACTCTCTTCCTGCACGTCTCGCAGCAGTCCGCTCTGCGAAAGGTGGTTATTCTGGCTTTTGACAGATGGTCACATTAATGTGACTGGATTGTGTACTTACTACGTTTAGTGCAAACACTCGCAATATCTTACTACCCTATTCGTAGCAGGAGATGGTTAAGAAATTGTTAAAATATCAAAGTTTTTATTACTGTCATTTCAGGAAAATATTACTTATCTTTATTTTTGCTTACATTTTCCCTTGGATTGCAGAAATTCTTGTCTTATTTGTGGGGACATCTTTTCAAAGTTTAGCATTTCGTAAGATATATTTTTGACTATTTTACGGTAGGAAATGATGAAATAAAAGAACCTGTATGCACAATTTATGCATTCAAAATACATACATATTTTAAAGTGTTTTTATGTCTAAGTCACATGGTGGATCTATTAGTTTATTCTAATTGCTGCAAGTCCAGAAAATATTTTCCTGATTTTTTTTATTTGCCACAAGTGTAGGATTTGTATATTTCTCAAGCAGAAAAAATAATTGTATTTGTAAAACTAAGAAGGATGTGAAGAAACTAAATGATAAAAGTTCGCGGAGTTGCACTAAACAGACGACCCTATAGTTTCCAAAGTTAGTCTTTTTCTTCAGTTCCGAAGTGTTAATTTTTAATTTCTTTATTACTTATTTCATTTGGAATGTTCTTTTACAGAAAGAAGGATGTTGATATCGTCCGAAATACAAGCCCTCAAATAAAGCCTTGAAAAAATGGGGACATAAAAAAAATTGGGTTTCTAATCAAGTGATCTGCACTTTTTTAGTCAGTATAATTTTAAAACTTAGGTCAAAATTCAATAACATATCTTTAAAAGTAAGAACCGTTATCTAAAATCAGCACCATACTCTTTAAATCAGGTGGTCACTATAAATGCAATATTGAATTAAAAGGTAAAACATTGTTTTTATATGAGAATAAGAATGCATTTTGAAATGGTAACGACTCATTTTATAATCACGAAGATAACTGTATTATTTCAGATTTCGTAATACTGCTAGCTTTTTTGTGGCAGGAAAAAGCCTATATACTGCTCGAAAAGAACTACTTGAAAAATTTGTTACATTTTGCTTGGAAGAGTTAGAAATGGCCGGTAAGATTGTTGTAGACTAGAATAATTAAATGGAGATTTGCGAAATAAATGCAACGACGAAACAAGAAACGATAAATATCGAACTAAAATTAAAATATATATCTAATAACATGTATGAAATGAAATAAATAAATTTCTCATTTGAAATTACCATTCATTTTATTCTTTAAAAAATTGCCTGGTTGCGCCAAGGTGATTGTAATAATACCAAGGCACCCAGTAAATATTTTTCCAAAATTCTGAAAAGGACCGACATATTCGTGAGTTTTAATAAAGTATGCAAACAGTGCCTCCCACTAAAAGAAAGATATGTATTATTATTATTATTATTGTCATGTGTATCGTAAATACGAGTCAGTTTCCGTTAGAAAATACTCCACGAAAGCGTCTCTCCTCTCAGGCAAACTCTCATACACTCTATCATATTCAGTAATAACTAATAAATCATAACCTACACTCTCATGATAAATGTAATATAAATAAAGAGTTTTCTATATTAATTTTGATTTCTTCAGGAATTTCTTAGACTGTTTGAGTGAAGAGTTTCGATTTCACTTTGAGAGTACTCAACCTTTTGCACGTTATTTTACTACTTCTATTTACTTGTACGAAGCAAAGGAAGTATTGTAATCGTAGGGATTTCGGGTATAATATTTCAAAGAAAATATCCATTTTGACCACTCCGGAATAAGTTTGGTCAAATTTTTTCAATGACATCTGCATGTAAGGGCAGAACAAAAGGACATCTTTTTTTTTTCTTTTTTTTTTTCAATATGGATTTAAAAGGGATTCAGAAGAGATTATTTCGTAAGGTCCGTACGTACGTACTTATGTATCTTATATAACTCAAAAACGATTAGGCACTGAACTTTAAAATTTTGTATGGGACTGCTATTATAACATATAATTGTTCACCTTCCTTTTTTACTGCAGTCGGCCATACCAAACGTATACCCATAGCCTTAGCCAGCGTAAGGCTATGGGTCCTTAAGCTATCTTGATGTTCCTAACTGTTGGTCGTAGTCATACACTTCCAAGTGCAGAAGTGTTTTAAATGACAAAAATGTTCATGTTTTGGCATGTGAAATTTAGAAAAAACAATATTTTTTACAAATAACGAAATCTGACTTTAAATGCGATCTCCCGGTTCCCATTCTTACATTTGGGAAAATTCTATACTTGTTATGAAAAAATAAAATTATAAGAAGTAGTTTGTTTTTTCCCGACAAATAACGAAATCTAACTTTTAGTGCGATCTCTCGCTTCCTATACTTATATTTGGAGTAACTCTCATACAACAAAAATTGATTGGGATATTAAATTTGAAAACTGCAACTTTTGGTGTCATTTTCAATTAGCCTTGAGGGATCAGTTAATTAAGTTAGAATAATTCCATCAAATAAATTTAATTGAAGTGCACCAAAAACATGTGTAGTTTAATAGGCTGTACTATGTATGCCAGCATTTACTGGGCATTCTAAAAATATCTTGTAGTACTAGCTATGCAGCTTTTAAAATTTTTGTAATTTTGTAGCTGTATTGTGCATGGCTTAAATGCGAAGAAAATGCTGCTTAATAATAAAGCTAAAAAGGAGAACAAAAGGAAAAGAGGCGTTAGTAGGAGTAAGTGCAGCAGACAGGTAGACTGCGAGCTCAGCGGAATCCATAAAAATACTTAACAAACCCTTTTAGGCGACCGTTAAAATATGAAACCTTTCAGATTTTAAACTGAGCATATCTTTAGAATTTCCGATATACAGTCTCACACGCTAGAGATAAAAATGTTTTTTTCTGTACAATGTTGCCATTGCTCGCTTTGAAATTCTTGAGTTTGTTAATCAAAAATTCGTTAAAAGTTTTACTAAATATGACATCGATAATAAAACAATTTTCAAATTTCAAATTTGGGCTTCCAGATGCCCATATTCGCAGTAGGATTACGTGATTCAAAATTGGATGGCTCTACGTTTTAGTGCCGGATCTAGGGGGGGGGCAAGCCGAGGTCTGTGCTCCGGGCGGCAAATTCAAGCATGGCGCTGGATCGTATTTGCCATGTTGTCTAATTTTGATACAATATTAGTAGTTTCAAAGCCAGGCTTAAAAAAACCTCTTAAGAAAGTATTATAAGTCATTACAAAGAAACTTTTTAATGGAACTTACAGTTAAAAGAAAACTAAGTACAGCCGAATATGACTCTAAAGATAAAATCAGAGAGAGGACAATAGAGGGACTCCAGGCGTCACTGACTAGGTCAGAAGACCCTGTCTCAGAGACAGGGTGTGTTTCTGCAAACCCTACACCCACTAAATATAGCGGTCTTGGGGGTGTTGAACTACCTCACTCGATTTCCACTACTGTGCGCTTGCCTTGCCACAGGGGATAATTGCCCCTTTTACGCAGGCTCGCTTCAGGATGTTTTGCCTGGTCGTATACCATCTTCGCGGGATTAATTGAAGCCCCCTTCAGTTCTCCCCGATAACTAACACTGGTCAACTTGGGTGACAGACAAAGAAGCTACGTACAGCGCGATGCTTTCTATCCCCTATTTCTAGAAACCTGAAGAGTCACTACAAAAAGTCATTTATCTTTAAAAACGGGGCACATTTGATTGAGTCTTTATTTTCTTTTTTCTGATATTGTGAAAATTGTGCAAATATTAAATGAAAATCTAGTAAGAGCTGAAGTAAAAATTACTTTCTTTTATACTCATATTATGTATTTTTCTAATGCTTGAAAGAATAATGAGCCAGAACTTGTTTATGTTCCACAGGAATTCAAAAATTTCCAAATCGTAACTCTTAGCTGCTATATTTTAGTTTTGACAGTTATCATATATAGGTGAAATAAGGTCTTAAGTAGTTAAAGTCTTTTTTGTCGTATCCACAATTCGATGGAATATTATGAAAAAATACACAAAAACCAACTTAAAAGGAAGCAGTCAGACGAGATGGTCGGCAAAATATGTAGCTGTGAAAGCCCTTCTAACGAATTTACCAGAATTAGTAAAATCCTTGAAAGAAATTAAAGATCTTCCTCTTAGTGCGGAATCAAAGTACGAAGCAGGACATCTACTGCATGTTGTAAAAAATTTTGAATTTATTATCAACTTGACAATTTGGGCCAATATTCTTCGAGAAGTCAATCGAATAAGCGTTGAAATTCAAAAGGCAGCTATTATTCTTGCGCGTTCCGTCGCATTAATGGAAGGTTTGACCAAAACTTTGCAAAAAATGAGAGAAATTCCTATGGAATATTGAATAGAAGAGTCTAAATCAGTGGCCGAAAAAATTGAAGTTGAACCTATTCTGACTAATAAACGAATTCTAAAAAATGCAAAAGACAATTTGGTAAATTGTGCCAGGACGAATCACGGACCCTTCATCCTGTTCAGCTATTTTCTAATTAGCAGAAATTAAAACGAGGGTAAACAGCGCTACTACACTAAATTCAAATTTCGCATTTCTCAATGGTCGTGAAATATTGAATATGTCAATTGAAGAACTGCAAAAGAATGGAGCAGATCTTACACGAAGGTATGAGCGAGATCTAAACTCATTTGAGTTTTGCCAGGAACTTGCCGTTTTTAAAGAACAAGCTCCAATGTTATTCGGCGACATAAAAAATACCAGCCCTTTCAATCTCTTGCAACAGATCTACACCTGTGATTTGCAGGATGCTTTTAACAATATTTGCATTGCGCTGGGGATTTACTCTACACTTCCAACTACATCCGCAAGCTGTGAGCGAAGTTTTAGCAAATTAAAACTTCTTAAAAACTATCTGCGATCATCGATGAGCCAGGAGCGTTTATCAAGTCTCGCAATTCTGGCAATCGAAAATCAAACAGCACATCAAATTAATTATGACGATGCCATAGACTTATTTGCAGAACAAAAGGCTAGCAAAGTAAAATTTTAATCCCCTGATATTTAAGAGCGTTGTAACTAAATATTATTTTTACTTACGACTGGATATTTGATTGAACATTAGGACTTATTTATGTTATTGATAAGAAAGAATTTCATTATTCATTGCATTAGTGATTTGTAACAAGTATATTTTCGTTTAAGCTATTATTAGTAATGTGCCATTTCTATTTTTCGTACTATGCTGAACTGCTTTAGTATTTAGTATGAATAATTTTCCATTAATTTGGCTAGTTAGTATTGCAAATATTACAAAACCGCATATTTCAGACAAAATGTAAATTTGATTATTACAGTGCAAAAATAGTCTTTTTTGTAAATATGTAAGTATTTATTACGTTATCCGGCTGTGTGAGGATGATAGTAGAGTTCTTGAGTGGCCGACATAATGGCTTTATAGTGAAATGAAATTTTAAAGTGGCAGATTAAAATTGCTGTTAATTTAGAGAAATTGGTGTGTTAAGTATTGAATCCATTTCACTCGTGATTTATAACTTTTATATATTTGTTTAAGATATCAATTAGTAATGTGTAATTTCTATTTTTTGTACTATTCTGAACTGCTTTACTATTTAGTACTGAATCATTTTCTATTAATTTAGGTAGTATCGTTGCAAATATTACAAAATTGCGCATTTCATTGAAAATGTAAATTTGATGATAGCAGTGCAAAACTAATCTTCTATGTGAATATGTAAGTATTTATTACGTTATCCGGGTGTGTGAGGACGATAGCAGAGTTCTTGAGTAGCCTACATAAAGGCGTTATAGTGAAATGAAATTTTAAAGTGCCACGTTAAAATTGCTGTTAATTTAGAGAAACTGGTGGGTTAATTATTGAATCCATCTCATTCGTGATTTATAACTTGTATATATTTGTTTACGATAGTCATTGGTAATATGTGATTTCTATATTTTTTACTATGCGGAACTGCTTTAGTATTTAGTATTGAATCGTTTTCCATTAATTTGGCTAATTATTGTTTCAAATATTGCAAAACTGCGTATTTCAGAGAAAATGTAAATTTGATTATTACAGTGCAAAAAATAGTCTTTTGTGTGAATATGCTAGTATTTATTATGTTATCGGTTTGTGTAGACCTCTTGAGAGGGCTACATAAAGGCGTTATTGTGAAATGAATTTTTAACGTACTACGTTAAAGTTACTGTTAGTATAGAGAAATCGGTATAAAATTATTCAATCCATTGCATTAGTGATTTGTAATTTGCTTATATTTATTTAAATAAAATTTTTGATTATTTAGTAATGTGTGATTCCCCTTTTTGTTCTGTGCTGAACTATTTTAGTATTTAGTATTGAATCGTTTTCTATTAGTATCATGTATTAGTATGAGTAGTTATTGTTACAAATATTGAAAAAAAAAATGCCTATTTGAGGAAAATGTAAATTCGATTATTTCAGTGTATTGATTATTTAGGAGTGTTCGCACAGGTTTTAATTATGTAACTTTTGGTACGTGAGTCCGGCTGCTTGCGGCTGAGCGATAAAGGTCTGAATACTGACAGTTCGGTCGGGGGTTAGAATCCCGGCGAATTAGCTGTTTGCATGGGTGTTTCTGTCGTTTCGCTCATGCATAATTTGCATACGAGCCGGTTACTCCTCTTAGAAAGTATTCACTGACGTCATCTTTCTTCTTAGGCAGATAGATCTATTATGCTTTGCCGTAAGTAAAGAAACTAAGCCATTTGTTATGTACATTTCTTTTATAATAAAAATTGCATATAAAGAATTTCTTCCTATAAAATAGATTTTATATTTTATCTCAAACCGTACTCATTTCTATGTTTATTAAAAAATTTAAAATTTGTTACAGAAACTTAAAGGAAGATGAGTGACGGCGGCAGTTTTACGTTTTTGCCCCACCTAGGAAAAATGCTAAATCCGGCGCTGCTAGGTACCGCTGTTTTATCTCAATGCGAGAAACATATATGCATTTATTCAGAAACTTCATTATTTAATTTCTTTAAATATAATACAGGGTGATAATATTTGGTGGCAACAGTTTGAAAAGTGAAAAGGACATTCAGAATGATTCGACGCGAAATCGCAAAACGAAAACAATAGTCCTTCAGGGACAAAGCCCCTTTGAACTAGAAAAAAAACTCAAAATTTAAAAAATTGTGATTTGGAATAAGAACCTTAAATATCTAAGCTAAAGGAAGATTTTTTTTTTAATATAAAGAAAATAATTTTTTTAATTAAATATATAAAAATATACGAGAAACAATTCGATCACTATTTTTGTTTCAGAGCATCAAGAAAATAATAAAATAAAATTCAAGAATATTTCAAATACGCAATGCACTTATTTTTACTTTAAATAAAGCTTTTACTTGCCATTAAAAATTACATTTGCATTGTAACAGATTGCAATAGTTTTGGAAGTTGAGTGCAAGAAGTGCGGTCAAAGGGGAAAATATCCGGACTAAGGGATACACCTGCGTTTGTGTCTGATGGTTCTCGTTAGGGGTCGCTATTCAGCGTCCTTCAGTGTGACAGATACGCGGTTCAATCTGATTTGAATAGAACTTCTAAATAGTTTTTCACAGCTGGTGAAAGGGGGAAAGAAATACTCTGAGGCCAGTTTTAGACACAAAAAGTTTATTTCTGGAAGAGAAAAATAGCACGAAATGTTTGCGAGTTTCAGAACTGCGAACTGGTTAATTCTCGATAATGGTTCAGGACAAGGTTTGCATTAAATTAAAGCGGTTTATTCCATCCAGCGAACACCACTTTCTTAATCCAACCATTGGATGAGAGAATATCAAAAACATTCAAAGCATATTATGTGCGGTATGTTTATATCTCTGCAAATAAAAACATTATACAAAGGAAGGTATGACAGTGTAATGGCAATTTGAAAACACTTCAACACAAGGCACTGCATAGGAATGGTTAAACTCGCATGGGAACATAGAAGAAGTTCAAAAAGGCAGAACTCTCTTATTTTGTAATCGAGTTTGACCTAAATGAGGGAAGAAGACGCTTTCTGAGAAAAACTTTGCATTTCTTACCGCAAAACTTTTGCGCCAAACATTGCCCCAAGGAAAACTCACCAGCTATTTAAAAGAATAATTGTATCATGAACCTCCTATTGAAGCAATAATAGAAATGTAATCCTGTCGATTAATATATGTTTCATGCTGTCCTTTTAATTACAATAATATTTAGGTCTGTTAAATGATATATATTTTCTTAATCGAAATATACCTAATCCAGTTTTTTCGTGGAAAATTAACTTTGCGGAATGTCATTTTGCGCAATGTGTTAATGATGTAGCTCCAGCGTTCGGCAAGGATTTACTCTATTAATAACGTTGTAAAAGTCTCAAAGTAGTATGCATGTAATTTAAAACTGCAAATATATGTAGCTTAAAACTAAGAATATAACCCGCAGAACTGAGAATGTAAGAATTAAATTTAATGACTACGAGAGTCAAAATATTTTAGACGAAAAAAAATGTATGAAAAAATACTTGATTTAGTTTTTTTCTTAATTTAATGAAATAAACTCATCCAGCATTTCATACATTGTTAGCTTCTGGCTGATATAATACATGTTGTGACAATAACTAATGATTCAGCTAAAATATTGCTTGAAATATGAAATCTCATAAATGCTTTAACTAAATTAGTTATAAAATGTGACTTTCTTCGGTAGCATAAACTACTGTCAAAACTTCTAACAGAATTGTAGACAATTATCGCTGAGTGGGAAGGTAACGGCAAAGTCTTGAGAAGATTAAAAATTAACTTGTTTTATTAAATTTGCTTGGCAAACTCAGTTAGTATTTGTGGTGAGAGGACTTAAAGTTACTGTTAATTTAAAATTTTAATAAGCTAGTAGAGAAGGAATACGCCATTCAGTTTAACGCAAAGTTGGCTCGCAAATCTAACCGGCGTAAGTATTCAAATATTCGGCAGCAAATAATGCAAAGCCGATTAATTCGTTCTATCAGAGTTGAAAGAAATGTACTGCACACCAGCCGAAACATGCTTTCCCTTAAAATCTAACAACCTCAGTTTAAATACTTAAAGAGGATTGAATTCTGGTGAAGAAAGAGAAAGAGAAGTGAAGGTAAATATCTAAATCATAAAATAACTGGTCATGCAAAATAATAATAAGCTTATATAGTTTTGGGAAAAAATATACTCATTCGCGAATTAGAAGCACCAATAACATTCGAGAACTTCTTAAGAATCCAAATAAATATTTAAATAATTCTGTCGCTCAGAGGCGGAACAAGGGTGAAGCACTTGCCTCAGATGAACAAATGTACCAAATTGGCTAGGAAAATTATTTTAAAAGAGAAATTTTGATTTTTAACTTTTAATTTCGGAATCCATCAAAGAATATAAAATAAATTTATGTCATATGCAATCCAGGTGAAAAAAAAAGAAAAGAAAAAGGAATATTGATGACTTATTTTCGAAAGAAATGGGTTTCCAAAGTAACAAACTTTATTATCTAACATTAAAATTTATCATTGAAAGTAGTTTCTGCCGATATTAGTAGTTCTCTCTTGTTTCTCATTAATTCGAACCCGCTATTTCTACTTCGTCATAACAAGCTTGCCAAAGTCCACTAACTAAACACAGACGGCAACGCAGCTGCTCAGATCTAACGCGTAAAGGCCTTTTTGAAAAGCTCCGAAGAACAAACAAGTCTGACTGAAAATGAAGGTTACCACTTTAAAGGTCATTGCTTCACTTTTTTAAATAAAATTTTCCAATGAACGAGGCTCTTGGGTCGAGGTTTTTGTCTTGTTTCGTATTAAATTTGAGCTGGAGCTGTATATATATTTTCATTTTTAATTATTTCTGAAGCAGACACATAATGTTAAAAAATTAAACAAATTGGCTAATGCAAAGTGATAAGATGTTTCCGAAGCGAATTCGAGACAGAACAATTTGGGTAACGTATATAATTATTAATTTTAGGTTCGCATTTTCGCAACGCAACCTGAAAATAAGCAATTTTGAGGACATACGAACACTCGAATTCGACAGTTATGTTTATCTTGTTAGATTAATAGCAAAGTAACTTACGTCTTGCAAATGAAGTACATTATAATCGACATTACAGCAAAGAAACCGTATTCAAAGTGCAACGCACCGCGGTCTTTACGATGTTAAGCTGAAAGTACTTTTAAAGAGCACAGAAATTCTCATGATATACTGCAGTATAATTTAACACTTAGGAACACTCGGTATTTTAGCAATAAGGGAATTCTAGTCTACTTCTAAATTCTAGACAAAGGAATTCTAGGCACCATTTTTCAGTCAATGACAAATTTAATTCCCGCAATTTATTTAGTGGCAATAATTGTTTCACATACTAGGATTTTAATTAGATCAATATTTTTAGAACTTAGCGTAAAATTAAATTAATTTAAAAATAAAAGTATAATATTAAGTATGATTTGAACAAATTATATTAATAATAACTATACCCATTTAAAAAACAGTATTTTTACTCCATTTTAAAGAAAATTCAGAGTAGTTAATTAAATACAAATCATGTAAGGTACGTTATAAATTTATGAGAAAATTCATATTTAAAAAATAAAAATGGAATTTGTGATATACCTTTGAGCTCATTTAAATGAAATTTTTATCAGCAACAACGAGTACTCGTTTGGAAGTCGTAGGAAGGTGAATTGTTAAGAAAGCAAAAAAAAAAAAAAAAAAAAAAAAAAAATTGTCCAAAATTTATGTTTCGACGTAAACTCAGTGACCAAATTATTATGACCACTTGATGCTAATACGCGGATCTGCCATAACTTCCCGTTGTTCTCGCTAGAGGGCGAGATAATACCCTAATAATTATTAGAGAAATAACGGACAGAGTTTCGGAACCAGTATCAACAAAACGGTTGCACTTGTGAAGTGTTCGTGAGCAGCAGTTATAAATGACGAGCGTCTAGACTCCAAACCTCACTTTTGCTCATAACTGGTTTTTATCCCTTCTCTGGGAAATGAAGAAGGGAAAAGGGATTTTGAGTATAGGGAATTTTAGTCTATAGCGTATCGTGTGTGTTTGAAATTAATGTGAATATGTCTTCAGAAAATACTAGCGTGTCTTCTGAAATAATAAAACGGCCAATATTATATTTTATTATTTATTTTTATAATTCACAATTATTTATTATATTTTATAATTAATTTTTAAAATACACAATATACAGAATAAAATTAGCTAGTTTATTCCAAGGATTAATTATTACGGAGTGCCTAGGGTAAAGAACCCTCTACCTCCACATCATAGTTAATAAAAGGGAGCAGAAATAGGAAAAAATACATAAAAGGCGTTAAGGAAAAATAAAAAGGAAATCAAGATGACTTGAGAAAAATTACAGAGACAAAAAGAAGAATTTATAAAAATATTATAAGTTCGGAAAAATTAAGCAGCGATTAGCGAGATTCGATCTCGGGACCTTTTAGTCTCGAGTCTAACGCGCTAACCACTGAGCTGGGGAGAATACAAACTATTTTGGTACTTTAAGATTTTTAATAATTTTTTTTGGGGGTATTTTATAATTTTAGCCAGTTTATTTTTAAGAAAACTAAGCTAAGTAAATATAGCACCACTAACACATATTCGTTAGCATTTAAAGCGATAGCAACATAAGCACGCGGTCTTCGAACGTGAGCAATTGTGAGAGCTTGGATGAAATCCAACATGAGTATTTGTGAGCGCTTGGAAGAAATTCCCTTTTACCCTCTGTCATTCCGAAACCCGGGCGATGAGCAAAAGTCAGGTTTGGGGTCTAGACGCTTGTTTATAAATGTTTGCAGAGTGTGGATTAGCAAGTGGGAAACCGGTTCTCATTGTCAGGCTTGTGGTCGTCACAGGCTATTGAATGCCCGCTCTGAAAAGAGAACTGGAAGAGTTGTCCTGTCCAATAGAGAACAGAGACGCAACTGTGTGGGGAGGGGAGATCTTAATCAAAGAATAACTGCAAATGTCTCTGAACGAACTGTTTACTGCACGTTACAATATGGAAGCCAATGATCTATTCGAAAGCCTCTGCTGTCTACCTTGAACAAGAACAGGCGTCTCCAGTTCTCAAAGGAGCACAAAATTTTGGACAGTAGATGACTGGAAAAGGGTCATCGGATCCGATGAATTGCGTGGCATATGGCAGGTTGCGAATATGGAGAAAACAGCACGAAAATATAGACTCGAGCTGCATTGCCGCAACACTTCAAGCTGGTGGAGGCAATATCATGGTTTGGGGGATGTTTTCTTGGCATTGTATGAGGCCTTTGATTCGTGTGCAACAACATCTGAATGCCCAAGGATATTTAAGTATGATCAAGTGCATAATGTCATCTTAATAGTGTACCTTACCGGGGAATGGACACTTTCAGCAGAACAATGCTCGCTTTCATGAAGCCAGCATTATCCGCAGATGGACGAAGGGTATGACAGAGACTTTGCCTTGCTTTGCTGGCCTGCTCAGTCACCAGATCTCAATCTACTTGAGAATCTGTGAGATGAGATTGGACGGAACATCAGGTAGCTGGATCCAGTGCCATAAAAAATTAAATTCAGGAATTGGAAATTGCAGTTCATCGGATATAATCTCAGATTCTTCATACGATATAACAAAATCTCACAGAGTCCAGGCCAAAAAGAATCCATGCAATATTAAGAGCAAAAGATGGTCCAATGTTGTATTGAGATGGTGGTCATAATAATTTGGCCACTTAATGTACATACATTACTGCTTTAATTAAGTAAAATCTTGAGAGAAGGTCATACAGTATTTTGGAAAGAGGAAAAAGAAAAAAAAAAGCCTCTTTACTTCGTATTACTTTCTTTGCTCACATCAGAAGTCTTTAACATACAGCGTTCAGAGTCCTCTGATCAAGTCGTCAAATATGGAAATAAAAAATATTCGGTTATTGCTACTCATTTAATGCATCGAGCCTGTATTTTTAAGGCAAATATAATTAATAAATGCACTTCATCGAAATCAAAACGAAATTCGATAATGCAACATGAGCAAATAATCTCATTCAGACTGGAAATCTTCTCTGGATAAATGTACGTCAAAGGGAATTATATACATCCATAAATTGTGCTTTGTAAGAGTGTTTTTAGAATAGATTGCAAGATATTGGAAAAGACCTGCTACTTAACTTTGTGGTAATGTGAACTTACTGTGGGCTTGTAAAAGTCAGTTGGGATGAGATACGCAATGTAAAAAATAATTTAAGTGAACGTTAATAAATTTTATGCATTTAAAGAAACATACTGAGCATTTCATGAACAAGCCATTATCAAAACGTCTTTTTTGAAAGCATACATGTTTTCTAACAGTTGTATCATAAAAAGCACGTAAAAAAAATTAAAAAAATGTATTTCCGAAGAGTATGAATTATTCGCTCGCAATCATATCACATTTATCAAACTAGATAAACATGATACCGTATTCAAAAATCAGATATAATATTCAAAAATATTATTCTTATTTATTTTTCTTAATAAACATGTTCTGAATTAGGAAAAAAAAGTGGATAGAATTTTATCAGACGCTATAATAATACAGTGTGAAGTCTAGAAAGTCCTCAAAATTTTTGCGCAAATGATTCGCATAACCTTCAAGGCTATGCAAATCATTTATACTTGATGAACGCGGACCCGCGGAAGGCAATTTTGCGTGTACGTGTTATCGTAACTGTCTTCATTTCATCTGCCGAAACTTGAGACTCTTAGTTTTACTCGGTACATTGCAAAGCTTCGGCAGCATTACGATAGTCCTCTTTAATGGCTGGCTTGAAAATTCATTCATTAAAGAAGTCAAACATAGCTTAGATCAGTAAACCTTGAGCTTTAAAGTTCTCCTAATTCTCGATTATTCTTCAGTACACGGTGCTGAAACTCTCACAGCATTGCATCCAAATATACGGGTTTTATTCCTCCCACTGAACATCATTTCCATAATCCAGTCAATGGATGGAGGAATCATGAAAAGAGTCAAAAGACTCTTACGTCACACAAGTTCCCATCTCTGCAAATAAAGCGATAGGCGAAGGAAAGCACTGTATACTAATAGCATTTTGTAATAAGTTTATTACTGGCATTTTGTAATAAGTTTTATTAGTTATTATTATTATACTGTTCATAAGTTATATATTAACAGCAGTAACTTTCAGTGGAGTCAAGCAGAAATTCCAAACAGTAAATCCTTGCCGAACGTGGACTTTAAGCGAATTTGCATTTATAAACGTTTTCTTGATTGTTTTCATTTAATCTGTCCAAGGCGAGAATTTCAATTATGCGCGATACCCTGCAAAGCGTCGTCCGGGTTGCAATAGTCCTCTTCAATGACTGGTTTGGAAATTCATTCATTAAAGAAGTCAAACCTTACTTAGAAAAGCAAAACCTGAACTTTAAAGTTCACTTAATTGTTGATAATGGTTTAGGACAAGGTACCGGAGCCTTGATAGCATTGCACCAAAATATAGAGGTTTATTCCTCCAGCGAACACCACTTTCTTAATGTAACCAATGGATCAAAGAATCTTAAAAACATTCAAAGCATTTTTTGTCCGATATGTTTACATCTCTGCTAATAAAAAGCTAGGCGAAGGAAAGCACTAGATACTAATGACATTATGAAAGCAGTTCAATATAAGACACTGTATGAAAATGATTAAACTCGCATGGAAACGAGTGGTTTCATCAACAATGAATGCTTGCCACGTCAGTTCTGATCAGAAGCTGCCAACATCTTTAAAAGATTTCCATCGAATAAAAATGAAGCCAAGGAAATCGTACAAATTGCAAAAAAAGAACAGTCAGCGATATGGAAGATATGGATTCAGATATGAAAGAAATGGAAATCAAAGAATTAATCGATCAGAGGATAATGAAATGCCAAATGAAGAACTGGATTATATAACACCAGCCTATGGTGAAAGCAGCGATAGTAAAAAAGATAAAGAACCTAACGCTGTAGGTTTATCCTAAGTTTATTAACAATTATTTTAAGTTTGCTTCTGTCCTATTTATTCTAATTTCAGGTTACAATTTCCTGCTATAATGTAAAGGTTAATACAAAGGTTATGGTTACTTCAAATTGATTGGAACAAACCATTTCCAGACCGATATCTCTTGAATAGCAAAACTTCGTCTCAACACCTCCCGTAATCGAAGATCTACGTAGTCTGAGATATATGTTAAGCAGTGATATAGAAAGAAATTGTTATTCATGGATTTGTTAGTATTACGAATTCATTCAAACTACTTCAAAATAAAAGGCTGTATCCAGCCACCTTTTGTGCAGCAAGTCGCCGGATGCTCCAATCGTTACCATACTTGAGTTGTCACGATGCTTACTTTTATCTCAGCTAGTTACTGGGACTGTTATCATCACTGAAATTACGATTGGATCAAGTTTATCTATGGTCAGACTCCACTTTTGTCTTTGCATAGATTAATATGTCTCCTCACTGACTTTTGCAAGCAACAGTGTGTAGGGATTTATATTTATTTTAAATAATCAGTTAAATTTAATTTGAGGCTCTTTCCTATAAGTCTTTATTCTCCTAAGTGTCAGTGCCAGAATATTTAAATTTGGTAGTGTGCGCAAGGAATGCACATTCTACCAGTGGGAGAAAAAGTTTAAATATCGAGTTGTAGAAGGGAAAGTTAGAGAGTCTGGGAAACACTGTGCGTATTTGTAACGCTAGCTTCGGCTTAGCATTTATTGTCGGTTAGACGTGGCTTAACAGCTATTCTCTTGCTGCCACTAAACTCATCTACGCGCTGTAGGATACAGGATTGTATGAGGCCTGTAGTTTAATTCTACTATTTGTTAATATCTTGAATTCTTGAGTTTTGATTCTTCTCTTTCAGTTACCGCCCAAGCAGAGGCGTAGTATGTTAGCGTCGAGTTGACGCATTGTAAATAATTTAAAGAGTTTAATAAAGGGTAGTTTTAACCCTTCTTCTGTGCGGTCACTGTTTTCCATATTTCACACGAGAGTTAGACAGTAGGACTCTACAAGTGTTTCAAGCATTCAGTAGCTCACCGAGCATCTGAAATCAGGTCATGTACCCTCGAAGAGTAATTCAGCAGATATAATCGTACTTAGACCGCATTCTGGGAATATATCATCCAACTAGATGTGATGGCATGGTCTACAGCTTTTACAACCAAAGTTGCACGAACCCAGGTTAGACATGGCAAGTTCATTATCGTATTCATTCGACTGATAACAGAGCAGATCAAATTTGGAGGGGCTTAGATCAAGCGAAAATTCTTCAAGATGAACTCTAATGGAATGAATTTTCCTTTTTAACTGCTATAGACAGATCTTTCAGGAAGACCATGAAAGTTGATTTCACGTTAGAATATAACTCAGAGTAAAAAAGCAAGCATTGAAAGCTATTTTACTATTTGAGCTGCAATAATATTTCATTGATCATTTTCATAGTATTAATAACAATTACCGTAATACGCTGAGAGCTTTAAGTTACCTTTCAAAGTTTTCTTACATTCGCAGATAACCAGATGAGAAGAAATCTGGCCATATTAAACCCGACGAGCTTCAAAGGACAGAGAGATCCTAGTGCACGTACGTCAAGCCTAGTCATTTCAGATAGATGTTAAAGAGTTGAAAAACGAACCGTTCTCTGCTAAAGGTTAAGTAAAATGACTAAGTTCCTTCCTAGACAAACCTTACTTCACGTGGATTGCAAACTTAGACGCTCATACTTAAGAAAAATTCCATGTTACTGCTCTAGAATCATAAATTTGCCTTTTGTGAGCTAAATAACGTGCATAATTTAATTCAAAACCGCTTTAACGGACGACAGATGATTTATCTAACGAGATGCAGCTAAAGCTAATTTTCTCTTCAAATTTTTTTTAGCCATTCTTGTACGTATACATCAAAAAACGTATACATCACAAAGTAACGTATACAAAGTAACGTATACATCAAAAGTTTATGTTTCCGTAGCGTGGTCAGTAAGGCCGTTTATTTGAAAAGAGTATCAAATCTAACGTCCGAAACATTAACTACTTCCTTGACATATTCCTTTGACAGAAGAGTTAACAGTTTAATGACAGTGCCTCCAACTTCGTTCGTTCTTATGGCTAGAGCTAAAAATACTAAAGGACTAAGAAAGTTAAATAAATTAGTAAATTAATAAAATAAGACGAACTTTTGTTTGGTTACTTATGTTATAAAGATATCAAAGAGAAATTTCTTTCCTCCCACAAGGCCCCCAGATTTCGCGGCCTTTGGAAACTGGAATTAAATCTTTTAAGAACCATATAAACTATAGCCTCGTCTAAAAAGATTAACTTTCGAAGAATTTTTAATCATCGTAACTCAGACTGTAAGAATTTCAAAGTTTCGACTTCTAATAATTTTCTCTTTGAACAGTGAAGCTGTCTTATTTCTGAGGAACTTTTGGCAAGGTGAGTTAAATACTAACCGAGCTAGATCTCAACCATGTTAATGTTAGTTTGAAACTATGCCAGAAAATGTCATGACTGATACAAAATATATGGAAGAGACTGAAAGCTAGAAATTTGCCTTGTTCTAGACTATCAACTGATAGAATAGTTGAAGTACTTTATGATAAAGACAAAATATTTTTTGCGCTAACGAAAAACCTCAGGCTGATACCTTCAAATTACAAGTTGGAAAATAAGGAATCTTCTCATATAATAACGAATGTTACCTTTACGATCGTATTAATGTTGAATTGACTTCTACTATATCATGAAATGTTAAATATCATAACAATAATGTGATGCTCAGCTACAGAAATAATTCCTTATTGCATTATTATAGAATAATTTGAAATATTATGTACTTGAATACCACTTTATATTGCGATAGTTTTTGCGCTTGATTAATGCATAATATCTCTGTACATAGGTCAAATGCTATTATTACAATTTTCTCGATTTTTATGTCACAAGTGACATCTTGATATATATCTTAGTTACAACTCTAGAGTCTTCATTTCGTAGCAATAAACTTGAAAGATGGTTAAACTCCAAATTACTTTACAAAGCCACGCCATAAACAAGGAGGAAAAACATTTTAACTATTGTCTGAACCCTAGATAGCATTGCAAAGCCGGCGTCCTCATGGCATCTGCACATCGAAAGTTATACGCAGGTAACGTACAGGGTGTATAGACTTGCGACGAGAAATCTTTTAATGAGTGTTAGTCGCTTGGAACAAAGCCTTACGACTTAAGTTTTTAACTAGTAATCTATGAGTTTTTCGTTGTGTAAAATTAAATTTAAATAAAATTAGATATGCATCTCCCTTTTTACGTTGTTGTTGATGTAAGTACTCTTCTTATTATTTGCAGTCTGAGTGATCTTCAAAAATGACCTTTCATTTCAAAATCCTTTTTCAAAAGAAACAACCGAAAGTATACGCAGAACTATTCTTTGAAAAAGGTGTAAGTCTAAAAGTATCACATCTCAGCCCTTAAGAACAATAAAGCAATTGTTTAAGAGAATAGTTCTTGATAAAATTTATCTCTTATCTCCTTTTTATTATTAAATAAGGATATTTATTGGAATTATCTTCACCAGTATCGTAAATCATTTTAGGTTTCTTCAGAATAAAAATACCACTTAACTCTTTGATTTCAAGATTAAAGTTTAGGAGTATTTACCTCACAAGTGCGGTAAAAGAATAAAGAAATACTCCAGTTCGCATTACGGCAAGAGTATGTTGAATCCGGTTTCGAGGAGGAGACGTTCAGAAATGCTGCCTCTTTATTTTTTAATTTTTGTTGCCTTATGTTTTCAATCAGGTGAGTGTCTTATCTAATTTATAACTAAAAATTTTTTTAAAATACAGTATTTTAACTTTCAGTTTCAAATGTTTGCTTATTTTCTTGTTCATTTGACTTAAATTTATCTATACACTGAAATACTAAAAAAACAAATATATCAGTTTAGTACTTTTTGATTGGGTTTTTTACTTTTGATGGGATCAGTTTAATACTTTTGATGGGAGAGTAGAACTGCAGTAAAAATGAACTCAATCAGTAAGCCGTAGTTTTATGTAGGCAATGAACGCCATACTTCTTGCAGAACATCTCGTAATTCTGTTTATTTGGAGATGTAGGATTTCTGTGCTGCACAGTGTGATTCATACCATCTCAGTAACGAGACCTGGTAGTTTAGGTAACCATAGCAGAAATCCAAACACAGATGAATTTTCATCTAACAGCAATTTGAAGCTACAGGCTAGGTTACTTGAACAGGACAAAACAAACGATGGCTATCTGTCTAAGGAGAAGAATACCTTCGTGGAGGACGTAATAAGGAAGACTGGCTGGGATTCTCTATACATGTTGAAAACCAACGATTCAGTTCACCCGCCTGCTGGTATTAAACCCGGGGTGGAGCTCCCAATGTTCTGCAAGCCTAGCAGCAAGAGACTTTTGCGGCAGCACATTGTTCTCAGAAAATCTTAACCCATCGGAATAAAGGCAGGGTATGAAAGGGCATACCGCATCATAAAGGATACGTGCATGAAATTAACCTATCGGAGAAATTAATGGCATATCAAGAATCCCCAATGATCAGGATAGCCTCTTTTACATTTGAGCAAACGTTAACTAGAAACCGAAGAAACCTTGACGATGAGTAATAACACTTTTTTTTAGTAAAAAAGCATTGGAAGGTGTAGATGTTTCAGAAATTTCTAGGGCAGGCAACGATATCAAAAACATTGAAATCGGCAGACTCTTTAGACTAGGAAAAATTTTCGTGATATCACAGCAGAGAAAAGGCCGTATTAAAGCTGTTGAAACAGAGTAGGTAGAAACACAGCGTGCCTGTTTAAACCGAAAGGTTTCTTGAAGAACTGATTCCATAAGTGTTCGAGGATCTCTGTAAGCGCTGATAGAAGCGCTGAATCTCTGTACGCGCTGAATCTCTGTACGCGCTGAATCTCTGTACGCGCTGAATCTCTGTACGCGCTGAATGTTGAGAACCTTTCATTGAAGTTGGGTACACTTCAGTGCAATGGCTATAAAACCTTAAGATTTACTAGCCCAGTCCTTCAAATATTAATGCTGATATATTCACGTGCATTGAAATCAGTTTATAAAATGTTAATCGCTATTAAATGTGCGCGAAAATAAATTTGAAAGTACTTTCATTTGAAAATTACATACTTTACGAGGTAAAATTAACCATTTCGCCAGCGTTTTAGCTGTTAAATGTTTTAGTTTCTGAAACTATTTTTATTCCAGTTTCAGTTAACAGTTTTCAAATTTTGGTATTTACCAATACTTTTCATACATTTTGCTGTTTAATTTATAAAACATGTTAGAAAATATTCCAAATTCAAATAAATGTGTATTTTTTATGTTTCGGAAAGGAGGGAGGGAATGATCTTTCTGCAATACGAAAAAGGGCGCATGGGGCAAAAAAAGGTCGAGAATCTATGGTCTAGAGCGTGAAGTGATTGTTGCAGCTCGTCTCACAAATGGTCGAGAGCATATATATATGTTATATATGTAGGTGCGGCCGGGTGAGTATTCTAATCTCACTGCTATGCTCGTTGAACCATTTCTGTGCAGCATGCGACCAATGGAGTGGCTCTTATCAGGTTGAAAAAGAGCATCGATCTATGGGAACGACACGCGTATGAAGGAGTTTAGGAGATACGTTGAATGTAACACGAAAGCGTCAGGTCTCCTCTCAGTGTGATGCGAGGATAAAAGAGGATAGCTTAGAGATGACTCAGATACTTTCAAGTACTACTACGGGCCTGTACAACGTCTGCCTAACATGACGGATGCAGTGATTCGTGCGGTTAATTTCAGGCACGATTTCTGCGATATGGCTGTGGCAGATGGAATCTTGATTTACCAGACCAGCTGAATTTTTCATTCTTCTCTCATCGAGTGGCAGTGCAGTTTGGAAAAGTGCGACATGAGCAATTAATGTTTTCTCTTTAGCAATGAAACTGGAGTCAGCCGTCACTGATTGAATTGCGAAAATACTGGACGAAGCACTTGCATTATGATCTTTCAAAATATGATGTAAGATCTCACTTTTTGCTGTCGATATCATATTACTGAGCCTCAGATTAGCTCGCACATCAGTCGCTAATTTGCGGCCAGATTTTGCACCATTCACACAAATTATTCCGCTTTTTTGGTACTATTGGTACACCCTTGCCAGAGTACTAGGCGATATAACCAACAGCTCAGCAGTTGCTGATGTCGAACATCCTTCCAGTGGTCGATAAAATTTGTTTGGATCGCTGTTTTGATATAACAGCAATTTTTGTACCAAAAATGTCATTTTTTTTACATCATGACTTTTGCGTAAATTTCTGGTACTCAAAGAAATGGGTCAATGCTGACTAAAATTTCTGCCGGTGATTGAAATACGGAAAAATTACGTTATAACAAGAGATTTCGTATAGTCTCATTAGTTTCGCGAAATATAACTACCGGACACGATAAAAATGGTTCACTTTATTATCAAATCAGTATTGCCTGTAAATCATTATACTATATTGAAGGTAATAACACTTATTTAAAAATAAAACTTTAGGTTTAAAAAAAAGCCCCGAATAAAAAGCTCGTTCTACTTACTGTGCATATTATTAACACTTATTTTATGCAAGAGTAATTGAAAAAATTCTATGCCTTTTCCCCCTAAGCCTTTTAGGTCTTTTGAAATATAATTTTTCATTTCCGAAAGATATAAATAATTTCCTGAGTTTTTCTTGCTTTTAAAAAATAATTTTCAAATGTTAAAAGCATTTGAGAAAGTTTTAATAATATGTATTGGCATTAAATAAATTTCTTCCACAAATGAAGATATTAATTTCCTTATGCCGTCAATATAGAGAAACGATGTTACTTTCGGAGGGTTTTTCTAAGCATTCTTATGTGCTTTACTCAGTTTTAAATTCGTCTTTGAAAACTAAAGAAATCCAAGGTATCATGTTAAAACCAGTCCAGTCTCATTTAGAATAAATATATTTTCCTGGCCATGCAGAAAATTTCTTTATGTGGAAAAAGAAAGAAAAGCATTTCAAAATCATAGTAATGACAGGACTACTGTTCCTTCTAGTTGATTTTGCAAACATAATTGGAGTCCTGAGTCAGAACAGGGAGCTTATTCAAAGCTATTTTAGTGCATACGTAGAAAATAAAACAAGGATAAGGAGGGATAAATTTACCCTTTATTCTCACAGCGTATAGGTGCTTCCGCACTTCGGGATAGAGACTAGTAACGCGAAGATTGGCCCTTTAATACTACGTATGTTGTGAGCAGAGTACAAAAACTACAATACGTCTTCAAATATCAACGAGAATTAATTCTGACCTTAAAGGCAGACATGAAAAGCACACGCTTGGTAAAGGCAGCGAGAAATCTCTCTCTTATTCTTGGCTAAAAGCCATGTCTTAAATACTTCTACAGTTTGCAACCTCATTTGCATACACTAAATCTATTCGCGCTTATTCTGGACGGAAATGGAAAATAACGGAAGATAGTAAAGGTTTAAAATAAAATAAACGTTAGTAAAACTTAAAATCATTATAGTAATTCATATCGGAAGTTTTATATTTTAAGATTCATTTTATTAATTATTTTGTGTATCTTTCCCGCGTGCCTTCATTGCGTAACTGGAAGGCAAGTAACGTCAGCGTCTGAAAGTCCGGAATTCGATTCCTTCTAAGAAATTGTTCGCTTTTCATGTCTTCTCCGAAATAATGTGTTTGATGAGACACTACACATTTACAAACATCTATGTCTTCTCTGGAATTCGAACCCGAGTCCTTCGGTACCGCGGTAGGCTCCCTAACCACTCTACCGTCTTGGGAGCTCTTGAAACGTGCATTCGGTCATAATGAACCATTAGAAATTACTGAATACAAATAAAAATTAGTGACAGTGATAAAATTTTAAATATGATTGCCATTTCGTTTTAAAATCATATAATTTTCTATCGTTACCTATTCTTTGGACGCATCCAATGTACGAAACGACACGAGAAAAAAATAAGTATAAACTAAGTATAAGACTTATAAAGACGAGAAGTGAATTATCACTATGTCTTGTAAGGTACTACAGAGGCTGAAAAAGGTGTAAAGGACCTCTTATTTTATTCAAATAAAGTTAACAGACAGCATAACTCGTGCTTACAAATATAGCCAGCAGTTATGGCTTAAATCAGAGATAATGAATTGACATAACTAAGTAAAAATAAGCTAACCTAAACGCAAGTTAGCTATGACCCAGAGGCGAACAGTATGACCTAACGATGAACAATGAAACTAAAGGTCGGCATGAAAGGCTTAATGGCGAGAATAACGCTCCGCCGCAGAATACTACTTGCAAGAAAATCAAATTAGCAAAGTGGCCTTCATCAGGCAGAAGACGTTTTGATTCTACCCTCTAAAACCTTCCTTTAAATATTATCTTCTTTCTACCTCATTTGGATGTCAGATATTTCCATTGTGGCAGGAAAATGGAAATTAGGAGGATAGGAAAGTTCATTAACATAACATAACTGGTTAAAATAAGCGAGACCTTACAAATCAATTGTACTATAATTTACTGTTATTTGCAACTTAAAAGTAAGTTTCAGTTACAGTATAGGATTCTTATGAGTAATAGCGAGACAGGATTGGATTAATTGATTATTTTCAAGCACGATTACTGCCTGTCGGAAGAGTATTTTCTTAATGAAACTGGCCTATAGTTACAAAACTCATGGGAAGAATTGTAAGATACCTTACAGACAGCCTTCCTTCGCTGAGAATAGAACTTCGTGCGAACAGCATAAAGTCTGTCAGGCTTTTCAAAGCAGGAAACATAAGATTCATCAGCTATCCTCTAGCAGAGACTCAGACTTCTGATCTTCCGATTACTAGTCGAATGTACTACCAGTTATACAACGAGGGCAATCAGTGGTGTTGCTGGAAAGTTTCTTACTATTTTAAAAGAAGACTAGGAAGGAACGCAATCACGATATCTATTTGATAACCAGTTATCGTGTACTGTATTTTTAGTCATGTGTTGCTTATGAAGCTATTAAAATTTAGAAGCCGGAAAACCAAAGAAATCATCTATACTCTTGCCGTAATTCGGATTTCGGATCTTTCGACTGTTAATCGGTGAGCAACCCTGAAGGTATGGAGTAAGAAATATAAAATATGCTATGAACTACAAGAACCAAAATACATAAAACCATCCGTCAGTAGTTAAGTGATTTCACCGGTTAATAAAAAAGAATGTTTCTGTAATAAATAGCTCTAAAAACTTGTTAAACCTTTAAAAGTTATCTGTTGCCCCCTACATTTAGAGAAGATTTATTTTTAACCTTAGCATGACTATACAAGATAATGTATAAAGTATCATTTAAATTTCCAACCAGTTATTTTACGTTAATTTATTTTTCTATAAAACCTCGCTTTCGTTTCCCTGCCAGAATGTAAATTTCCAGCGCGAGAGATATTCAAATTAGGTAGAAAGAAGGAAGTATTTAAATGAAGGTTTTGGAAGGTGAAATCAGATCTTGTTCAGCCTGCTTGTTGGCCATGCTGCTAATTTTGATTCTCTATTGATCAGTATGCTATGCCGTTGAATTATTCTTGCCATTAAGCTTGTTTACGCCGACTTGAGAGACTCTTGGTCAGAGCCAGCTTGCGCATTAGTCAAACTGTGAAGCCGTCTCGTTAGACTTAAATTTCATTAATTTTAGTACATCCATTAACTTTCATTTAAAGCCAAAGCTTCTGTAAGCACGAGTGCACGGCTTCTGTAAGCCTTCTGTTAAATTTTATTTGTATTAATAAAACATCCTTTACATTTTTCCCTGTCCCTGTGGCACTTACAAGACAAAGGGAAACTCACAAGCTGTCATTTAGAGTTCTGCTCTAATTGTATGCTACTGCGATATACTATGTTTATTCTGGGGTTCTATCGCCTGAGCGATACTTCCCAGATAAATAAGAGGGCTTTTTGCGGAGCCTTAATTTGAATATTTCCCTGAGTTATCTCCATGGGTATGTAAGATACTTTCTCCGTCCTTTTTCTCCACCTTCGACGCGTATTCGGGAGATCAGGAATTAGAAGCCAACGAAAGAGCTGCACATTTTTCATGTCTTCAGCATCAAAAAAACCTAATGACTATACAAATGATTAGGGGTAAGTTTATAAAAAAATTACTGATCAATTTTCAATAATTATATCTGCTGATTGAGCTGAATCGCTCAAATTAAATATTTCAAAAACTAGCTTAAAGCTAATGGAATTTAGTAAGTTTAGATACAGTTAAATAAAATATATTTTTGTAAAAAATAAAAGTGTACTAACAAAATTCTTTAATGCAGCAATCAAGGCACAAAGTCTCAAATGTGTGAACAAGACTAAGCTTTCAGGCTTTGTGAAGGACTCGAATTCATACACGACGGAAAAATGTTGGAAGATTCAAGTTCCAGAAGGCAATTATGTGCGTCTTCAATTCAAGCAAATTTATTTCCAAGTAAGTAGTCAAACAAACAAAAAACCCGCATAAATGACAGAATAAATTCTATATAAGAAATTATTAAAGATCGAGCGAGGATACTTTGAGGAAGATTCAAATTTTCTAAAAAGAAACCTTAAAAACGGAATATTAAAACTACCTTTAAAAATTTAAAGAAATAACTTTGCTGAAAATAAGGGTACATTCAGAGAAATGACAAAGCATAAAACATTAAAAGTGTGCAACTTTTTTAAACAAATGATAAAAAAACCACACTTTTTCACAATAAAATTACAAGGAAAAGTAAATTATTTGTTTAAAAATAATAAAAATTAGATTTTTTTTAATTACATTAAAGTAGTATATAAATAATCACACGAGAACAAATGAAATTTTTCTAATAATGGAAAAATGATAAAAAACACTTCATTTTGTGAGGAAGAACGTTATTATTTCAAAAAAAAAATAATAATAATAATGAAAATTTGAAAGGTTTCAGATTTTAACGGCCGCCCAAAACGGTTTGCTTTTTGTAGCAGCGACCAGTTTGCTGTTACTCTCACTACTACAAACCCATTTTCTTTTTTCCCTTATTAGCTTTTTCTATTAAGCATCATTTTCTTCGCAGTTACGTCATATACAATACAACAGCAGAAGATTAGAATTCTCGATTCAGCGTTATGTTCAGCATACATTTTTCTGTGTTTTCAGTCTTTTCTCAATTCAACATGTCAATGTTAAGTTTTTTTCCTAAGCTGGCTTTACAAAATTTTTTATTCGTCTTTTTATCATTAACGTTTTATTTGTTTATTTTATTCATTAAACATCACGTTTTTGGGCAGGAAACGGGGCTCTGTACCGAGTTATATACTTGAAGGTAAAGAATTTTTTTCCTCCGCAGAAGAAATTGGCTGGCAAAGAACGTTCATTATTTACAGAAAGTAAAATATTTTTAAAAGGAGAAATAAATTAATATTTAAAAACACATTTTAAGAAAATATTTAAAAAAGAGTTATTATTATTATTGTTATTAGAAAGAATAAGAATTAAATTTATATTAAAAAAGTTTTTAACAAAATTTGGAACTTGGAAGAGGAGATTTTTTCCCCCTTCAATTCAGAAGTAGTTTTTATATGCACATACAATTTTTTTAAGGTAGGTAAAAATAGTTTCTACCTATGTACTTAAAATTTATAAAATTAAATTGCAGGCGAAAATAATATAGTATAAACAACATATTTTTAAAATGTAAAATTAGTCGAAAAAATGCATGTTATGAAAGTTAAAGTAGGTGAAATTATCAAATTAAAATTTATATAAAACGCATAACAATGAATAAATGATAAAAAAAAGGAATTAAAAGTAAGAATAAAAATTAGCTTTTTAAACAAATTTTACTCTAATACTTCTAAACTATTTTCTTAAAGGTAACGTTTACGAATTCTTCAGACAAGTGAATTTTCAATACGATGTGACAATAATTTATTTTATCAGTATTCTTAATTATAAAATGTTTTGAAAGTGTTTGCTGTTTAAAAACCCTATTCCAATCTGTAACATCTTTTGATTAGCTCTATAGTACCTTTTGATAATACCTTATATCTGTTAACTAATGTCATATTTAATTTATTTGAGTTCTCGGTTATATAGCTATCGCTTAATGTTCGAAATTCTGAACTTTTTTCTCCAGTCAACTTTAGAAACCTGTTGAATAATAAACTTTTCAGGTAACGTCTGATATCTAGAAATGATTATAAAGCATTATACGTAAATTAGGATATTTGTTTTAATAAGACAACAAGGTAATCTAGTGATTAACTTTTAAGTATTAGAAAAGTATAAAAATTAATGCAGATTTTAAAATACGGGGTGTTTATAATGTCCCGGACCCATTTTGATGTTTAATAACTCATAAGATAGATTAAAACTAATAATGTAAATGGTTAGATAGACAAAAAGTTTCGTGATCCTTGTCAATGAACTTCCACGTGTGCCCCCTTCGTCGCACGGAGAATATCAAGTCGATATTCAATTTCATGCCAAGTACCGGCAAGCATGTCCGCATCCACAGAGGCTATTGCGGTTGTAATTCTGGCTTTTAGGTCATCCATGTTCGACACTCTCCTCCTGTAAACGTTGTCCTTTACAAATCCTCAAAGGAAAAAGTCCAGCGGCGTTATATCAGGTGATCTGGGTGACCAAGGAATTGGACCTCCTCGCCCAATCCATCTCCCTGTAAAATGGTCATTCAAAGAACTACGAACCATGAGGTGATGCATCATCTTGTTGCAAAAAGACATGTGGCTGAAGCTCTTCTATTTAGTTGTGAAAATACGAAGTTTTCCAACATGTCTAAGTATACGACTGATGAGACCGTCTTTTCTGTAAAAAAGAAAGGCCCAATGACTCGGTCGTGCATTAGTCCACACCACACATTAACCTTTGCCATAACCATAACACCATTAACCATAATATTGCAATAGTTGCCAAAAACAAGAGAGAGAAAAATGCAATTAATAAACAGACGATATTTAGAAAAGTACAGATATTTAGACTGGAAAATGAAATTATCTGAAATTAACCACACGCCCAGACGATATTTACAAGAGTAAAGATATTCAAACCTGAAAAGGAAAATATATAAGTTATTCCATCAAAAAATGCCATAAGTTTGTTTATATCTTCATTATTTTATGAGTTATTAAACATCAAAATGGGTCTGGGACATTATAAACACCCTGTATTATAAATTTGTTTTAAATTATGGCTCTTAACTGTTATTAAAATGATGTTTTAAGTTAAAATATAAACCGTGTGCTGCCAATTACGTATTAAGTTTTTCTTTCCGATTTAATTTCAGTTTAGCGGTTTACATTTTAGATTCTTTCTTAATGGTTGTCTTTTATATTTTTATTTTTACTGAAAATTGTTTGGCATGTCTGAAGAGTGAAAGTACATTAGTACCTCAAATAATAGGTCAAATACCTTACAGGCTTCATTCTTAATTCTCTAATCACATTTCCGGAACAGCCGCTACATCATGTTTATAATACTGTTACGAAAAATTCGGCGGTTGCGCCTGTATGTAAGCTTTTCGGCATAGCACTAGGGTTGCCATAAAATAGTGTATGGCAGGGTTGCCAGATTGGCGACTTTATCGCCCATTTGGCGACCAAATCGGCGATATCCCATGGTCCAATCGGGAAGCTTCTAGAATAACTTCCTGTCGAGATATTTCTCGAAACGTGTCGAACTTAAAGAAAAGCTATATAAACCCTTGCGTGTCCGAGAGCGAGGAGTTAGTTAGTTACGAGTTGTTGCAAAGTTGTTGCGAGTTAGTTGCGAAGTGAGTTGCGAGCATTGTGAAGTGTTGCGAGCAGTGTGATTAGTTGTGAGAATAGCTGCTACGCGAGAGTTCTGTGAACGGAAAGCAATCGAGATAGGGCTTTGCCGTGAAGCTATCTTTACAGTATAGCTTGAAAGTGGATTGGTGATTGTTCCACGGTGTTCATTAGAAGTTTAGTGTTGCCGTGAAGCTACCTGTACAGTTACAGCCTGAAGCTGTGTTGCTGATTGTTTCAGCGTATTTATTGTAGATTTTCGACGCTTTTAAACGTAATTTTGGAACTGTGCTGTAAATAGTGATTCCTGTAAATAAATTGTGCTTTTTATTGTTCTGCATCGTGTTTTCATCGGATACTCTCAAATCCACGAACCCGTATAACGCAACAATACTGTTACGAATTTCCCATTTATTTGGCTATTTATTTAGAATTGTAATTAAAATTCCTTTTTATTTCCCCGTGCAACGCAGACGATTTTTCAAGAGAAAGCTACGTCGGGAAAAAAAAAATAAATAAAATAAAAAATAATAAAAATAAAAGAGCGCGTGCATTTAATGCTTAATAAATAAATATCTCGTAATTACTGTTGCCATCCAGAAAAATCTAGAAAGTTCGAGATTGTTCTAGTGATAATTAAAAAGCTTATAAAAGCCGAATTGAAACACCTCATCTCAGTTGTTGTTGTAGTTGTAACTGTAAAAAGCGGACTGCTGTTTGTTTACTTAATGCTGTTATTGACTGTAGCGATTTCTCTGTGAGATAGAATTCTTTTATCTGTTTTGAACTGAGTTTTTGCTAAAGGTTTGAGATACTGTGATATTGTGCGAATATCTGTGAAGAAATATTTCAGCATTTTAATTTATTTCTTGTGGAAAGAACAAATTTTTGTTAACTTTTTACGACTTGTGCATTGAATCCATAACGAACCCGTACGCACGCAACAATACCATTTCCCATGTTTCTAGTTATTGGAAGTGAACCTTATGATTTTATTTTGTATAGCTATAGTTATTCCTCTTATCATGAAATATTTTTGTAAGGAGTTTCTTTCAAATTTGCCTACTGCCTTTTGAGATATTAAACAGTATGTTCTTGCTACCTTAATTGGAGGCACTAATTTATAAAAGTATTGCTAATCTAATAACGCTACATTCCTCTCATCATTTTTACTGCGTTATTATTGCTGAAGCGGGAAACAGAAGTATTTTTCAAAATAACACTTTTTCTCCTCTAAACTTTTTTCCAGAGTTGCAGCTATGGATACGTGAAAATGAACATTTCGGGAACTGGTGAACAGTACACGTTTTGCTCTTCCAGTGATATTAAGAATCCAATAATCAGTTTGAATCATGTAACAATAATATATAAAAATCATAACTATGGGTATACCTCCAGTTTTGAGCTGTTCTATAATACAGGTAATTTTTTTTCATCATACTGAGCTTAAAATTAGTGTTATTATATTAATTGATATTTTGCATAAGAATTATAATAAAAATCTTAGTTCATCGTATACCACATTATTTTTTGACATTAAATTCTCAAAATGTTAAAAAAAAATAATTTTACCGCACTTTTGTTTACATTTAGGAAAATTTAAACATTACTTCAGGCTATTCTTCAGATTTTTGTTCATCTTGATTTTATTTATCATTTTTATATATCCTTCCCATTCTCCCACAAAGGGTTGTTAATTGTTCTTGGATTAGTTCCGAGTTTTTTTTAGCTCTGTGTTATTCTGGAGAAATTCTGTAAAGTAGTAAAAGTCCGGAAATAATCTAAGATCGTTATTATTATTGATGAATTGAATAACTTTCATTCCAGCGCAGCAAATATTACTGACAGTGCTATAGATAAACTGTTAAATGAACGAGGATCACCTTATGACAAGCATAGCGATAGACTTTCGAAACCGAGAAGAACGAAAGGAATAGTTGTGGCAATTTTATAAAGTATCATCAAAGCAGCACGCAATAATCTTAGCTTGAAATGGTTGTCGGAGAAGGCCTGAGTGTGCGGGAGTTGCTCGCAAGTAAATGGTATTCGTACAGTCCCTGGAGTGATGGTTAAATAATGTGCCTAAGAATTGACGAGAATTCAATATTATGAAGACGGGTTCACCTTTCTTTTTTTGAGTGGTAAAGTTAACGGCGAAAAACATGGACCCAAAATTTTTATATTATTGAGCGATTTCTATTCATTAATGACAGATCCCTTTAATAGTGTTGGTGACGCCAAGACGTTTTTGTAGAGATACTTCATTCAGAAATTGAGTTTTAAATTGCTGCTACATAAGGCATGAGTTGCCGAATCGTATGGAATGAATAAATAACCACCTACGAATATATATTTTTAGGCGATTTCATTGCATTTACAGAAATATTTTACCTAAAAGCTTTGTGTTTTAAATGTTCCATTTGAAAACTTTTATTCTTCACTGTCTTTTTACACCTCAGTTCCCAAGGGAATAAAGCCTTTTTTAGTATTAAAAGAGGTATTTAATCCTATTCCTCTTGAAAAACTTTACAAAGTCCAAGGAGGTCTTTAGGTCGACGTTTCGACAATTCACTTTATTAAAGTCCAGAAGCAAATAAATCCATGGAAGATACATCAGAACTTTTAGTAGAGCTATGAGTGAAGCGTATGGTCTCGATACCTGTTTCTTGTTCCATTTTTTCCAGGAAATTAACGGTGGATTTTGACTCTTGGCTGCTTGCTTTGTCTTGACGCAGTTCTACTGATTGATGGCATTGTGGATAAAGAGAATTATTTCACATTTGAAAACTGAATATAAAATATGTTCCTGATAATATACGGAATTGACCTTAACAGCTTTCTGCAGTTCCTTTAATTTTTATTTGTCGTTATATCAAAAATCAACAACAATCATAAATCCCTTTGAAAAACCTTCTTTAGATTCTTTGAACCAAACTCTAAGATTTTTTCTTCTCTTTGAAATGACAGTAAATGGATCTCTTTTATTGAAGTCATTTAAGTACTCCTAAGATTAGCCTATTGCGACAATATTTTTCCATGTTTTTCTAATAAATATTTTTCATTCTGCAGGGCGTTCTGCTCTCAGCGATATGTCGTGCAGAAAGACGAGGCACATTACATTTTTTCGACCTTTTAAGATTCAAATATGCATTAATGACTTTGTTTACAATTGACACTGAACATTTTAAAGATTATTCAACTGTCTCTTGACTTCGCAGATTTTCTTTTCATATTAAAGTTCTTCCCTTTGCATTTGAAATGTTCCGATTCTTCCTTGGATATGTACTTTGAACTATTTTCCTCCTTGAAGCCAAACTCTGACTTTTTTTTCCTTTCTTAGGGACAATATTATCTAACATTGCTTTAGATACCGAAACATGGCTTTCGTAGCATTTTTTAATAACTAAATACGAATAATTTCCTTCGGAAAAAGCACAAACATAGCCATCTGTCCATTGCTACTTTAAAAGTGCCATTTTATATGAAAACAAATTAGTCCAGCAGAAACGATAATTTACACTTTGGAAAATCTAATTACAGTTAATTTTTTTTCCAAGCAGGCGATTTTTTATAACGAAGTAATGTCGTCTAAAAAATGTACGAACAGTCTCTGTAAAATAAAGTAAATAAATTGGATTATTTCTTTGATCCATATTATATTCTTTGATCTATTCTTAGTATTAGCATTCTTTTCTTTGCCCTATTCTTGAATCAACATATTTAAACTTCCAATTATGAATACATCTTTAAGTTGCTAATATTATTTCCCGAAAATTTTTAATTAATTTGAGTACATTTCTATCCAATCAGTTAATCATGTGTTAAATAAAATTAATGAGTCGCTATTATTTCTTATTTTATTAAATATCAATACACCATTTTTTCTTTTTTTACTACAGACCAATATACTGTCCACTGACATATATTTTTATATAAAGGCTCATTTTTCTATTCTAGAGAGTATTATTTGTGCACAGCCTGACACTTTCCGATGTTCAAATCATTCCTGCGTCCCAAAGTATAAAGTGTGTAATGGTGTTAAGGACTGCGAGAACGGAGCTGATGAAAAAGGATGTGGTAAAGATATATTATTTTCACAGTTTTAATTCAAAATGTGTTACCACTGTTATCTCATAGAAATATTACAAATATTTAAAAAAAATTTATTTTATTTTTTTTTCATGTAGCGGTAATAGTGCAGTATCAATTTGTACTTGTAAAATTTGTAAAATTAAATACGAGCCAATTCCATTAGAAATTTGAAGGTGTTCCTTCCATTTAGGCCTTTGGCGAAAACGGAATTTGTTGAAATCAGTAAAATAAATACACATTTCAAAATATAATTTCGAATTTCTTTCGAATCACTTTTGTTAGTTAACTATCAACACAACTTTTTCATTCTGTACTGACCTGTGTATTACAAAGAGCATTCGGGTGTTCACCTACAACTCTGATCTAGAGTAACTTAGATACGGGAATATCAATTATATAAATGGTACTATGGGAATCATCGAAATTATAAGAAACCAATACAACTGTATGCAACAATGCAACAATTATGCATTATCACAGCTCTTGTTACAATAAATGTACAGGAATTTTATTTTGCACGAATTCATTTTGGGTTTCCAGACTTGTCAAAATGTTCACTAAATAGCTAAATGTTTCTATGCTTATGGAGTTCATTAATGTGAACTAATTTTCTGCCTCTTTGAAACTTGTGTTAACAATCTGCATTAATGTTCTAGAGGAAATATTCATGGCCTGTTTATTAATTAATAATTATATTAAGAACTATAATGAAAAACGCATTTTAGAACTACGCAATTTAGTTATGCTTATATAATACATTATTTAACATCTATTTATCTAATTTAAAATATGAAGAAATCTCTGCTAATGAAACTCCATTATTTTTTTAAATCATAAGAAAAATTTGTAAATGCTTTAGATGTATAACTTAACAACGAATACAGAAGTAAGAACTTTACCCGTATTTATATATTAACGTAATTTATGTATGCTCATGATTAAAAATGTCCATCATTTAGCTCTGAATAAAATCTTTCTATGTGTATTATTTTATTTATTGAATCCTGTTAAGATGAACTCATAAAATAGTAAGTTAATCCCAGCTGAGAAAAAAGAGTTGTTTAACTTTGCATAATATTTTTTTCGTTATAATTTTAAAACATTATGATAAGAAAAACTTTTCATCTAACATCTCCAAGGAGCAGAAATTAATTTAAAATCATCATCAAAACGGTATTGTCAGAATTTTTAAAAAAGAATTTTCTAGTCCTCTTTTGCCTTAAAAACAGTTAAGAAAAAACGTAAAAGAGCCAAAATCAAAAGTAAAAGTATTTAAGTATTGAAAAACCAGTTGTTACCATTGGTTTTCTGTCATTTGGTTTTAAAATTTCGCAGGCAAGTTAGTTAAATTTTGCTTTCACGTTTAATTATTAAATTTCTTATTTACTACAAGTTTTTAACTTTTAATTTTATCGATTATTTCATTTTTAGTCTTCTTATGATTTTTAAAATTTGGTCTTGAATTTACTTTTAATTTTACTTTTATTTGAAATGAAAAGAGAGTGTAGGGGCTATTCTTCTAAAGTAAGCATCTCGTTCGGATTAATTGTGTTCTTAATGACAAACTTTAATTTTAAAGATTATTTGCTTTTTAACAGGATTCTTTTGGTTTAAGTGGGCAAATATCTTTATTTTGATTGACTATCAACTCTGAATTATGATTTGAATCTAGCAAATAATTTGATGTTTTCTTGGAAGTAAGATGAATCTTTCTTATTTTAGTTGTTGTTAATTGATGGTAGATTGGTTTATCCCCTTGATAAGTCGATTAATCTGCAGTTAATTTGCTATCTATGACAATAACCGCTTTTTCAATAATTTTACTTTTGATTCTGGCTATTTTGCGATTTAAGTTTTTTCTTAACTGTTTTTAAAGCAAAGGAGGACAAGAAAATTCTTTTTGAAGTTCTGACAATAACTTTTTGATGAGGATTTTAAATTAATTTCTGTTCTTGGAGATGTTATTTGGAAAGTTTCCTTATTATAATTCATTGTAAATTATTGCTCTATTATTTTGCAACTTTAGTCTTGGGCTTATTAATTTATTTTTAATTACTTTTATATTGAATTTAAAAAAAAAATGAAATATTATTCAAAGTAGCAAACATACTTGTACTATAACTTTTAAGTACAAAAATCAAGAACCTTTTTGTCTGGCTTTGTAGAAATCTTAGAAATGCTCAGTGAGAACTTTTAATGAATTCAAATTATTAAATAATAATCTCGATTATTTAATACAGTACAAATTCCCAGATCCGAACTCGTCGGAACTTTGGGGATTCTGAAGTTGAGTTTTCCGGAAATTTGATCAACAGCTTAAATCAAGTAAGATGTCATGTAGAAATTAAGAAATTAAAAATATGAAATAGTGGTTTATGAAATAATGAAGCATTTGTGATCTAGAGGGAATGAAAATAACAATAATAAAAAAGGCTGAATACTTATGTTTTTTGTTTTACTGATTATTTTTTAAAATAAAAGTTGTTTAAGTGGCTTCTTTTTTTTGTGGTAATACGTTCTCTTTAATTTTGTAGAGAGAAATGATTTCTTGTTCAAAGTTCCATTCTTTAAGCCTTGTAATGGCCGTGTCGAGAATTCCCACTCAATTTTCATCTCAAATTTTTTCGTTCTCAACGACCTCTCTGTCACTCTCTTCCCTATCAGTAGCGATGTTTTCTGGATTGTGGAACCATCCACAGATTTCGTTGTCCGTTAGCTGAGTGATAATTCGGGCATTGTCATCACAATGAAAGATTCCTATCATACCATCTTTGTTTATTACCACGTTTTCACGATTCTCCACAGATTCTTTTAACTGGAAAATTTCTTTTTTTCCTTGTGTGGTATCTGAAAACCTTCAAATTCGCGGCTCTCATCAAAAAGCTTAGCTAGCGTTGGCTGTACATTATTTACGATGTATAATGAGATTGGCCGCTTAAGACATGTTCTTCCGCTATATTTTGTCTTGCACCTATCGTACGCTGAGCAAATTGTTTATTTTACACTACTACCTACGTTTCGCATAAGCTTAAGGCTCATCTGAGTCGAAAATAAATAAACACACACACATATATTTAAGGTTTATCTAGGGCCGGCGGTTCACCCGTTACGGCCAAACCAGCTCTGGTGCTAGTCTCGGCTTATTTAAATAGCAGTTCAGTTATTCTCTCAAAGCAAATAGCATTAAATGTAATCTTTTGGCCTTTGCGTATCATTTACAAAATCTATATTCTACATGTGAAAGAAATTTCTGCTATAATTCTGCAATCACCGAAGTCTGCAATCATTGCCAAGGGTGTAGGGTTTCCCTTATTTTGCGTAACAAATTTATTTTAAATTTGATACCTTTCCTGAACCTCTCAACTTGTATGTTCTCGCCAGGATGTAAATTCAAAGTTAAGTGAATTGAATATATAAATGGGTAAATCTTTGAGTTTATTCAGAACGTATTTTTGCTAGCTAGCGCAGGTTTCGTTGCTATCTCACTGTTACGCTAGTAAGCGTTTTAGCTATTTCGGATTACCATCTGGCCTGTTAGGTTTTTGTGAGTCAACCTGTTAGTTAGTTAGTTCTCATCGCAAGTTGACTGTGTTTTGTAAGCGAAGACCGCTCCTTTCTGTTAAACTTTGAATTAATAAAGAGTTACTTTTCACCCTTCTTCTGTGCTGGTAATTTATTTACGCCTGTGCAGAAATTCGCCAGGTTCATTGTAGGATGTAAATGAATTTTATGTGGAATAGTAGAGACAGATTTTACAAGCGTAATGTCAATAATGTCAACATAAAAAATTTCCATGTTCTTTGGTATTGAGTTATTAATAATTAAAAATATTGTTTAGATGTCGCTGCAGCAGTCATTTCTCAAGCTACCTTTGGCTGATAATCATGCGATGATGAAAACAAAAAATAATTAATGATAAAAAATGATACTAATTAATAATGATTAACTAGGTTGGAATTAGAGATATAAATTAGTCAGTAAGCGTAAAATCAACGGTGCTTCGACGTAGAATGTTCCGGCTTGAGATGTATGCTAAGCAAAAGACCACTGTGAAGCCAAATTATTGATCACATAGATCGTTGGTTCTCAACAGGAGCTCTCCCCCTCCCAAGGGTAGTGGAAGGATGCTGAGGGGCGATGAACTTGTTTAGGGTGGCAGGGGACGGCGAGCATGTTTTGGGTCATAGGGGGCGATGATCATATTCTGGAATTCGAACTTAATTTACAAACTCCCCAAAGTAAATCGATTATCAGATTGACACCATTCGTATCAGCAACAAAACGAACTTCCGCGGTGGCTCTTCTCATGCAGTTCTAAGAATGGTGGGATGAATCTGCAAAAAATTCATCCTGATAAACAAAATAAAGAACTGTCGTTTTTTCCGAAAATCAGAGCCAAGTCTCTGAAAACACAGTCTGTCTCAGGGTTACTAGCAACCTCATAAAAAAATGGAACGATGGTTTGATAACCTTTTATAATATATCAAAATTAATTGCTAAATCGGGGAAAACTGATACCATGGGCGAAGAGTTGATACTGTCGGCTGTCAAGGAAGTTTTAGAAACCGTTTTACACCAACCAGCCGCATCGGATGTTATAAAAAATGTCCTATTAAGCAATGATACAGTTCGACGACGAATTGATGATATGGCGAAAGATGTTGGAACTCGTTATGCAAATTTTTGATACCCACCAAATTTTCTCTTCAAGTTAACGAACCAACTAGCCAGGTACTAATGAGGCTTTACTGTTAGCGTATGTCCGGTTTGTGAAGGAAGGAAAAATTATTCAAGAGATGCCTTTTGCAAAAAAAATTGATTGCAGGTACTATAGGTGGATCTATTTTTAATACTGTCAAAGATTATTTTAATGAGAAAAATATTTCTTTTGCAAACATTATGTCTGTTGCCACCGATGGAGATCTTGCATTGGTAGGTCGTCATCTTGAGTTCATCGCCCTTTCGCAGAAAGTGGTACCAAGTATTTCAGCTGTTCACTGCGTGATTCATAGAGAGCAATTAGTTGCAAAAACCCTCAACGACTGTCATTAAAATGCAATATACTATCTCTACTGTGAATAAAATTCGCAATAATGCTCTCAACGATCGATTATTCGGACAGCTGTGTAAAGACAACAAGAATTCAGTCGCTTGCTTCGACACACCGGGGAACACTGGCTTTCCAAAAGCGCCTGCCTCAATAGGCTGTAGGGATTTATATTTATTTCAACTAACGCGTTAAACTCAATTTTATGCTTAATTTCTTTTAAGGTTTCATTTCCCCTAATTGTCAATGCCGGAATATTTCAATTTGGTATCGCGTTTCAGGTAATGCAAATTCTACCTTGAGAAGAAAAGGTTAAATACCGAGTTCTAGAAGGGAAAATTAGGAAGTTTGGGAAAGCACTGCATTTTCGTAGCGTAAGCTTCTGTTTTGAATTTATTGCTGGTTAGTGTGGCGTTACAGCTATTACTTTGCTGCCACCCAACGTGGGATTAGGAAACAAGATTATCTGAGCCCTGTGGAGTAATTCTAGTACTTGTTACTATCTTTGAATTTTTAGTTTAGTTTTTGTTATTTAAGGTACAGCCCAGGTGAAACGTAGTAGCATCAAGTCGATGCATTGTGAATTTTAATAGTGAGTTAATAACGGGTTCTTTTTACCCTTCTCCTGTGTGGTTTCTATACGTATTTCAGCTGTCCCATCAGAAGGTAGACTAGTAGTTCTTAAAAGACTCTGGAATCTTTTCGACTCTGTACTTGAGTTCCTCAAGGGGAAAAATATAGCTCTGAAAGATATATTGCTAGAATTTAAGATTGATGTTGCTTACATGGCCGATTTATTCGCAAAATTCACTTGAATTAATTTGAAGCTTCAAAGCGAAGAGTTGAATTTGATCACAGTTAAGTCTGTTATTTCTTCCTTCCTAAAAAACTCATTTTGTGGAAGCAGAATTTTGGTCGCCACGAGTTCAGCCAGTTTCCAATCTTGTCCGATCTGCATAAGAGTAGTGAATCCCGTCCGATGAAACTGTCGTGTTTACTGTCAACACTTTTAGTCTTTGAACAAGGACTTTTCTGAGCAGTTTGAGGATATTTTGTCAAAGATTCAAATTCAGGAGGAAATGATTGAACTTTTAACAAATGAAACTTTGGAAGCCAACTTCCAGAATAGTGATCGTCTCACGGAATTTTGGTTTCTGAGTAACATCAGTTGCCTCTACCCAGGATTGTGGACTATCGTCAAAAATTTTTCAATTGCCTTCACTTCAACTACTTTGCCAAGTGAGAATTCAATGCTGTAATTGATCTAATTATAAAAAAAGAGAAGTTGACTCGAAATCGTGGAAAGAGGGGACTTGCGCCTTTATCTCTCTCAAAGTATTGAACCGAACTTTCAGAAACTGGTTCTGAACCATTCAGCACAGACATCTCACTGATCGTACTTCATTTTTTCATTGATATTATTCATTTAGTGTATGTTTTGCTGTTCTTTTATTAATTATTTAATATAATTTTATTAAGAATTTTTTAAACATGAAAGAACGTTTAAGAATTTTTGTATTAGTCATTTCAGCTTTAACCAAAGGAATATACTTACCTTCCAGGGAAGATTACCGAGTTAAATCAAACAAATTTGGTGTGTAAGTCTAACGACAAAAATTACTTAGAGTTTTTGCCTGTTATAATTCAGGACCTTCCTTTACCGCACCTACATTACAGGATTTTCACAAAGGGGGGTGTTGAAAAATTTTTCGCTGCTTAGGGGGGCGACAGTTTTGAAAAGGTTGAGAATCATTGATATAGATTTATGTTAGTAAGTAATTGTTTCAGTATGGAAGTATTTTATTCAATACTTAAGTAAAATTAAGAATCGGAACTCTTCACGCATTTTATTATGAAAAAATATCAAATCATGTGTACAAAGCATGCAAAACAATTTCTAAAAAATTTGCTTCTGATCCAGAGATTCGGATTTTAGATCATTCCGGATATTGGACGTCCGGATTTCGGATTTTGTACTATAATAATAGCAATTGTACGTCTTAAATTGAGAAAATTATATATGCAAATTTTATGCATGCATATATGAAAACTGTCTTCCCGCAATTTCCTTAAACAAGTTCAAATGCACGCATATTGATAGTTTTTTGGTAAAACGCTATGGCATCATGCATGTATTAAAATCTAGGAATCTAGTATAATACATGGATTTAGGCCAGTTAAAAGTACTTTCCCAAAAATAAATTTTGAAAACTATTTTAAAACATTCGAGTAACGTATTTCCCAAAAATAAATTTTGAAAACTATTTTAAAACATTCGAGTAACGTAGGAGTGTTTAAAACGAAAACGTAATCTTTGTGCAGTACAACAATACATTGTCGGTATCCACGACTCTGCCCTGATGAACTACCCCAGCTAGAATTTCAGGCATTTTATTGGTGGTGGTTGCCACTTCTTAAACGGGACATGCAAATTTTGACTAGTATTTGACAATTGTTCTTTAATTATTAAAATAAAGCTGTAGATATTGTCAAATTACTATCTTGTGTTCCTTATTTATAATATACTAGCTGGGGTACCCGGCTTCGCTCAGGGAGTTGATATGAGATTGTGTAGCAGTTATAATAAAACGGTAAATTTTGAAATATAAGAAGTAGAATTTTTTTTTATTGAAAACATATTCTAACTATTTCCAATATTTGCTTATAAGCAATATTCTTCATTTTGCTGTACGTGGTATATATGTACAAATTTTTCGAATTTCCTACTCGAGGGCAAGCTACGTATAGCTAACAGGAGTCTTTGAGGTTGATGCCGCAATGTTTTAAAGTTTGTCCTTGCGCTTTGTTAATTGTAAAACTGTAGGGTAATTTGACTGGAAATGGCAGTCTTTTAAATTAGAAGGGCAGTTTAGTAGATATCAGTGATATCCTGTGGATAAATACTGCGTGTCCTTTGTCCGTTCTAGTCATAAGTTCGGCTTCGATGAGGCTATTCAATAGCTGTTTGACGACCATCTTTTTTCCATTACATAGTTTTCGTGAGTTGAGATTTCTGAGTAGAATCATTGGAGATCCAATTTTCAGTCGAAGGTAGTGTAATGGCACTTCTGATACTTGCAAAGAATTTAAAAATTCTGCAGGGAAGTTAACACTTTCTTTAACGTTTACGACCATGTCAATCGATTTGCATCTTCTCTGTTACACTTAACACACTTTACTGTCGATTTATATTCAGTCACTGTATCACTTTGATTACTCACACTTCACTGTTTATTTTTTTTAACTCACTGCACTTCGCTGATAAGAAACTGACGTTCGAACCCAGGACGGATCTTGCTTTATATACCGCTACCAATGGGTAGCCCCACCCACACAAAAAAGGCTTCGAATGGTCCACAATGTTCCAGATGATTCCACAACATTGGGGAATGTTCTGGAATGTTCCGGGCTGTTCCAGACTATTCCCGAACATTCCACAATGTTTCGGGATGTTCTGGAATGTTGTGGAATACTCTTGAATGTTCTGGACTGTTCTAAAAATTTCTGAAGGGCGAAACTTCCAGCCCTTATATCATCAAGAGCACGCCCTTCAGGTAAAAACTGAAGCCTTCTTCATGGATGGGGCATAGAGGGCTACCACGCCATATAACTCCCTTGATCGTACCGAGAATCATTTCTGAGTTTCAATGGCACGCATATTGTACATTACGTTTATAATATATATCGATAAAGCTTCAAAGCTTTGGAAAAGTCAAGTTTTTCTTCCGGCTTTCCAAGTACTGAACGATTCATTTCCCATCAATGAAAACATTCAGAGTAAAATAGTATTCTTTGAAATACCAGTGTTAAAGATCTAAATCAAGTAATTTTTTTTAATTAAGTAGAAACTATAGCAGAAAGATTAGGTTACCAAAGTAACAATACGCTTTAGTATTTTTTAAAATGTAATTTAAGTTATACTGCGTATCGTTTAGTAATGAATTTACATTAAATGTTTCCACTATTAATTTAGGCTCTTGATAGTAAGAGAAAGCAGTTTAATGTTCCTTCATGTGTATCCCTGATATATACAAACCAATAAATAACGTAATAAATTATCGAAAACCTACATATGTAACTTAAATAAATTTAAATAAATATTTCAAGTACTTTTTGCATTTAGCATATCTAAAATGATATTCATCATACCTAGACTTTTGAAGAAAACTTAAATGTGCGTGAATTGAAATTAGTTATTGTAAGGCAGATTAACATGGACACAAATAAGCACCTATCCATCGTATTCAGAGTTACCCTAATATCCTTATATTTTTGCGATATCATCGTAATTGTAATCTTTTAAATTTTGACCCTTTTGAGCAAATATTAATTTTAGATCTCAAACGCTACTTTACTAATTTTTAAGCAATGGTAATCTACTATAAATATTATTAGTTAATATATTACAATTATTACAATGGGTACACCATATCTTTGTTATGTTTTACAGAAACAGGTGTTCTTGCTATTCGTGGGATTTCAGAAAGTCGCCGCAATGCTATTTTATGGTTAAAAAGTAAACGAACAAAGTCTTGGGGCTGGAAGGAAAATACCCACAGAGCTATCGTTGCTCTTTATTTGGCAGGTGGAGCTAATTTTAATGGCACAAACGAGGAGGAAGAATTAATGGCCAAGCAAGTTGAACTCAAAACTTCTGTTGCCATTTTAAGGTGAGCATTGAGACTAACATGTCACCATTCATGCTAATAGCTTTTTGTATCCTAGGAAATTCTACTTACCTTTTAATTACATTTAAGCGAAACATAGACAATTGCGTTAACTTGAGCTACTAAAACCGAAACAAGCCGTACATAAGCAAGGGAAACTTAAGCTTAGCGTATACTATCTTATAACACGGCTGCATTGCTGAAGTGTCTTATTAATGAAGGGTGATGGTAAATGATGCTATTTTAATACTGTTCTTTGAAAAAGAAGAAAAAAAATCTGAAAGAAGTTCTTGGAATCTAGAGGTTAACTTTAGGATTTACTGGCTACTATGTTTTTGCCTAAAGATTTAGCACAAAGATTTTCTGCATTCAAATTGAAGACCAACAATAATTTCACAATACGTACATGACACATCATTACTGTACCTGCAGGCATTGGAGACGACATCAAAGGATACAAATAACAAGCTAAGTTCAGAAACGCATGTTAATCCAATCATTTAATTACTATTTCTTCAGAATCTCTCTTGCAACATTCATTTCAGCAATCATCTAGTCAACATACCCTGAGTATCAAATCTATAACATGGATATGAAAACAACGCTGAAGAATCTTTGAAATTTTCCCCTTGATTCAGAGTGTCATTTATATCTCATCAGAATAGATTTTTCTCCGGAACGGCGAGAATGTAATTTCATGCCCATGGAATAGTATCTGAAAGTTTTGATTCGAGACCGTCTGCAGTTCTTCTAAAATTTTAGTTTTGTTTCCTTATTGAGTTTTATTTATTTATTTTATTGATTTTTATACATAAGTATATTATAAAAGTACATTCTGAACATGTGAGAAATGCCGTTCAGTGTGCAAATGAGCATTCTGTAGTGTAGTAATAAATATAGCATAGCGTTACAAGTATCTTTCATTATTTAGAATAAAAATAAAGGTACTTGTAAATGCTTTCAGTTTGATATGTCATAAATCAAGTAAATTAAAGGTACTGTAAATGATATAAATTAAAGGCAATAAAAAATGAAGAAAAACTTGAATTATTGCAAAGCAAGTGCATAATTCTTATTCTTTTAGGCATTTAAGCAATAGGGCTCCAAGTGGTGTGTTTGTGCGTGTGTTTCGATTCAATTTCATTACTTTGATTAATTATAATTGAGATGCTTCTCTTATGTTAATGAGTTTATTTTCTCATTTCTTTCCTGTTGTGATATTTAATTCATCATTATAAATGAGTTCGCAACATCTTGGTGCTTATACTGGATGTATTTTATTATTTTGCTTAGTTTCGTTGTACTAATTTTTTTTTGTTACTCGGACACGAGGCCGGATTTTTTTGGGGGTAGGTTACTAGTTAATTTTTAAATTTTTGTATTTCATTTTTTTTAAAGTGATTAGCTATGTTGGGATATGGGTGGGTTATTGGTCGTCAGCGTTCGTTGTTAGAAGAATGAAGGCGAAATTCTAACCTTGGTAGTATAACATGACATTTATAGGTGGCTTGGCAAGCGAACAAAATTACGAAGCAAAAATTAGAAAACTAGGCTATAAAATATTCTAACGTTGAAATTGCTGTTGATTTTGAAATTTTGATTGCTATATATCCTTATTTATAGGTATGTATCATTACAAATACCTTTACCTTTATTTGTTTACTTCTTGAATCATGATGCAAGAACTCTCTGTTTGAATGTTAAGTTTCTCACTGGAACTTTAACTTTAAAATTTATTCGAATTTCAATATTTTAATAAACTGTATTGTAGCAACATATATAATCACTCAATATTTTGACTTAATAGTTAAATTTAAAAAGCTTCTTTTATTTACAGAAATGGGACGGATCCAGTTTCACCCAATCAATTAAGTATGTTTGTAAATTCGCTGCTAACAGTGTGTCTTAATCCACGTAAGTTTTACGGATTTGACTTGGTGGAGCTGCTTAAGAATCAACTTAAAGATTCATCAATAATTCCAGTCGTATATTTGGCCCTCTGCAATGCGAACGAAACCATGCCTGAGGACACGATATCTAAACTGAGAAAAGTTCTTTCGACCAGTTCAGACTACCCGTTCTTAATAGGTACGTAATTTGAAAAACTGTATAAATTGTTTCTTAAATGACATTCATTTTTCAATATTTTAATCTAAGAATTGACATTTTTCTACCAGGTTCCATTTTATGCTTCATGCCTTTTTCAAAATTTTGTTTCATTTATGTAATTATCATAAATAATGATAAGGCTGTAGACAGTAAATAACGATGATGGACCAGTGTGTGAAATTTTCTAGTTTATTATCGCATTAACATAAGGAAGTTCCCTTTTCAATAAACATAGCACTCAAAAAATAACATTCATAATTCTAGAAAAATTGGAGGATTTTCCTGCTTCAAATGTGGCATTGCGTCCACTTCTCACGAGTTCTTTTGAACGTCTGATAACTTCCTCCCTGTTCCTCAAGTGTAATTAATGTTTTTCGTTCATAATTTGCAATTTAAATGTAACCCATTTTACAAAGTGTTTTTGGAATTAAGAAAGGTAACTTCAGGAGTTTTTAACGGCTTTTTGTAGGATTTAGAATTACTTTCTCATTTAAATTCATAAAATATCAGCAGCTAAAAGTGCTATTTTTCACTAGATTGGTCATTCGATTTTTAAAATACTTCTTTTTGTTTTGGTAAAGAAGTAAAAATATATTTTTCTCATATTTTTAAACAATGATGTAATTTTTTGTTAAATACTTCAGTCATCTGTAGCACAGTCATGTACTATACTTATACAATTTCTTATGATTACGATTACTTTTACGGCACTTGGGAAACCGTCATTATTTGTAAGTCTCATCGGCATGGAAATGATAAAGAAAAGTAATTTTTTCATATGTTGACTTTTAATAATGCAACTAAAAAAATGTATGTTCAGGTTCAACTGAAATTTATTTCAAATTTTTGAAAAAGAAATATTCCATTTCTCATTTTCAAAATTCTTATAGTTAATATGACACCTGTTATTAATTATAGTTAATATGATGTCTGTTACTAATTATGTTATTCCTTATATAAATCTGCCTTATATTTACGACGATTTTGAAACTGCAATTAAGAATAATTAAGAATTGGAAACAGTAATTAAAATTAATTCACATTTTAAAATGTTATTCTCTGTTGAACCTGTTACAATAGAACTTCTTTTACCTGCATGTATGATGGCCGAACCATTTCTAATCATACATTTTTCGAAATAGCTGTAATAATTATTTCAACATAATAAGTAAATAATAAAATAATAAAAATTAATACGTATAACTGACCAAACAGGTCATCATTGTTCACTTAAATAAATGCAATTTAAAATAACCAAAATACGTAATCTTTGTTTTAATGAGCATGCATTTATTCTTTGCAGTCAGAAACTGGAGCTCTGTAAAATGAAAGCAGAGAAAGCATTTGAATTTTTTTCCTGCTGCAACGCGCAGATTCAGTTTTTGAAACTATTAAAAGTTACCACAAAATAAATGCAGTTGATGTTATGTAACTCTATATATTACATTCTGCAGAGTACAGATCAGAATATAATGAAAAAAAACGCCATTCACATTGATGGATCAAAGCCATTGATCATGCTGGTTTGGCTAAAGTTTCTGGAAAAACACTTCATCTGGAAACTACATTCAATATCAGTAGTCAACGATAGGATTACAGATGAATACCCTGCCGAAAGAAAAAAGTGCTTCTTCGTGTTCTACATACAAGATATGCCACCCAGGAATTTTGCCGTCATTTCCAAATGCAAATTTCCTTTTCCTAGTTATTCATTAGTAGATGTTATGTAATAGTTACGTATGTTGCACCCTCTTTTAATGAGCAGAATATCAACTCGTGCAGTTGCATATATCTTTGTTTTCGCATACTGAGATCGTTTTTTTTCATTAACTAACCAGTGAAAAAATTATCCAGTAAAATTCAATTAAAAATAACTGAAATGGCTGTTTCTCGGGATCTCTAATTCAATATTATTTTTCTGCATTTTTTGGTGTATTGACTAATTTATGTTAACTTCATGATTAAATTATATGTGCTCATTTAACCTTTTTTACAAACTTGAATTTTAGATTTCCAAGCTATGGCATCTATGGCTCTTTCCTGTATGAAAAATCGAAAAATTGGTTTAGACAGCGAAGGGAATTTTTCCATCATGCATAATTACCATTCAAACCTCAAGCAACTTAAGTCAATGCAGCATCAAGATGGTAGCTTTGGAAATGTATATCAGACAGCCTTAGTAACTCAGGTATATTTTCTTTGAAAGCATATCTCACAAAATGTAGCAAGTATCAAAAAAGTTTGCCTACCAGATGCCAGTTAGCAAGAGGAAGATTCGTGGTTGGAAAACCAATGAAGATACAGTTGACTTCTTATGTCATCTGCTTCATCGGGCGCCGTTGTACAGTCATTTAGTTTATTTAAAAGCAGGAGACGTGAAAATATGCATTGCCCTCGCCGGGACTCGAACCTTAGACTTCTCGAATATTCTACGAGTATGCTTCCAGTTACACCACGAAGGCATGCTGAAAGGAGGGAGAAATTATAACTTTAAAAACTTTAAAAATGAAAAAGACTAGTACGCCAAGTTTATTTGTAAATGATTCTAAATCATTAAGTAAACATTTTAATGATAAGTAAACATTTTTTAGAAGACATAGAATATGGGGAATATCCATATTTAAAAGATATTTAAATGCTTGACCTATTATGCATTAAATTGGTAAAAAATTATTCGTCAGTTTCATAGTAAATAATTCTTAATTTCTATCATTATATATGCTAAGTTAAAAATTTAAAATATGCAAAAATGTGAGATTTTTAAAAGGAGAAAGAGCACTGAACGAGAAATTTATCTAGAAAAAAGGCGTGTAATCTTGCATTTAATAATAAATATAATAAAATGAACCATCAAAATATAATTTACTGAAGAACTTCATATACATATATATGGTCCTTCATATACATATATATAGTTACTGTACTTCATATAGATACATATAATTAAAAGGAATGCAGTTAGAAGATACAAATATTGGTAAAAAAATAAAGGTTAACATAAAACGTTTTGGGAGGGGGAAAGAAGGAGTTTGAAAATAAGGCGAAATAGAAATTCTACTCTAAAAACTGCACAGTACTTGCAGAAAGCATTAATAGACAAATCGTTTCAATACCTCCAAGCAGAAAGTAACAGAATTAAAAATGCTTAAGGGGAAAAAAAAAAAAAAAACGCCGATGCTTCAGAACAAATCGCTTAAAATACAGAACAAATTGACATTAGCATTAATGTAAAGAACATCAAATCAGTATTGTGACTAGAAATAATATTATTATTTAAAGGCACATATATTCTGGAAAAGCAAAAGAATTATCTCCAAGTAAGTATCAATAATCAAAAATAATGGAAATCGTTTATTTTGTTTCATTAAGGAAATACATCACCTCAATAGACACTAGATATTATATTGCAGAACAAAGTAAGATTCTTCCAAATGAAGCTCTGAATTGACGAAGTCGTTGCATGATATATTAGGGCAAAGGAGTGCAGAAAATAGAGTATTTAACGCCTTTAACTAATACTCTTTTTAAAATGGCTAATGAATCACATTTCATAACCTGCAAAAATGCCGTGATTTTACAGCAGACACATTTCTTTTTAATTTTTTTTTAAAACTGGACATGCAGTTGTCGAAAAAATCAAATGATTTTAAAAAAAATCCCGACAATTTTGTAAATTGTGCTAGAGATTCAGAATAAATTTTATTTAAAATATTTTTTTTCGTTTTATCTAAAACAATGCAAACAGCGAAGCCCTACGATTAGTCGTTTGATCATTAAGAACGAATGTAAGTGAAAATCCATAAGAAAATTGTTTCTATTTACATTTTTAAAAATGTTTAATAACATTAGCCTTAAATTATATTTTTTTAGTAAAATAAATTAACTAATTAAAAAATTCATTTTGAAAATATCATTTTGAATTATACGCGTTCGTCGTTTGGCTCCAGGTTACTCTACTACAGAGTTTGCTCTTCTTGGCCAACAAGGACAGCCAGCATGGTGACGCCGATATCCATGCCTGCTACAGAGCAAGATTTCTCATTTTTCCCACTCATAGACCTTTCTTATAAGGTCTATGTTCCCGCTCTTGTGACGTCACTAAGCAGGTAAGGTACGTAAGATCCGTCACTGCATGCATCTTACAAGAGATAGACTAACCCCGCGCTTCCCGCTTCCCCCACATGTCCGCAAGAAGGAGTAGGGACGATCTGGTTTATTTTAACATTGAAACCTATGGCGTTTGTACCACATAACTGTTTTTAATTATTAAGTGTGATACGTTGTATATTGATGAGAGTATGAAAGTCACAGTTTTTTCAAGTAAGATTTAATGTATCTCATTAAAGCACTTTTCACTGCATTTTGCGCGTTATTTTCATGCATAATTCTTGTATAAACATGTTTACTTCAGTAAAACGGTAAAAACTCTAAAGACAAAATGTATTAACTTACTTTTGCGTACAAGTAAAGTAAAGTTAAACATGATTGATAGTACATGATGCTTTGAAACAAATAAGGTAAAATATCTGATAATATTTTAAAAAATTCAATGAGTATTTTCAGGCAGTGGATTCTAAAATTATTATAACAGTACAAGATGATCATTTATTTGATTATATGATCATGAGTTATTAACATTACAAGATGATCATAAGATGATTATTTATTTTAATAATTCATAAAATTCGGAGCATAAACTTTTCTGAGTGCAATGAAAAAAATAAAATAAAGCAAAATCTGGAAGCACTCAGATTTTATGTTACGCACAAAGGGACTTTTTTAACGTTTTGTGTGTTACCTTTATTTATTGACTACCATGTTCTTCGTACGTAAACCACATACAATTCAATTCAATAGCAATATCACAAAATATTTGAAAACAACATATCTTTAGAATTTCCGCGCTGGAGATAAAAATGTTATTTTCCGTACAGTGTTTCCATTGCTCGCTTTGAACTCGTTGAGTTTGTTAATCGAAAATTCGTTAAAGGTTTACAAAATATGTAATGGGTTAAAGCAAATTCAAAATTCGGCCGTCCAGGTGTCTGTGTTTGGGAGGAGGATTGCGTTCAAAATTTTATGTCTCTAGATACCTTCGTTGTTTCACAGTGCGAGAAACATACATGTATTCATGAAGATTCTTCATTATTTAATTTCTTTAACTATAATACAAGGCGATAATATTTGGTGGCAACAAATTTCAAAGTGAAACGGGCATTTATAAGGAAACAGCGCAAAATGCCCTTTCGAAACTAATAGCCTTTCTGGGCTACCGCCTCTTTTGGGCTAATAAATTAAATTCACGGGAAATAAAAAATCTTATGCAGAACTAGAAATAAATTTTAAAAATAATCACTATAAAATATTTCACAATTAATTATAACACTTAAATAGTATGTATTTTAACATTAGAATAAATGTATAAAAATTATTAAGGTGTTAAAATCGCTATGATGTATTATGAAATATAATTGAAATAAAACTCTTTTATAGAAATTATGCTATAATATTCACCTACAATTTTAAAAAAGCAGCACAATTTAGAATTTTAAACAAAAACTTTCAAAAATTCATTTTTAGGTATTTTAATATTTTAATTCATTTTTAAGTATTTTAATATTTTTTACTTATTTACACCAATAAAAACATAAAAATTTAAGAGAAACTTGTTTGTCGGAAATTTTCTATTAGTTCAGATTTAAAATACTATTTCTAGAAGTAGCAGTTACAAATTTCTTTATTCCTTCCTAAAGCTAAAAAAAATATCCAGGCCTGAAAGCATACAAAAACTTAATAATTATTTGGACGTTAATTATGTTTGATAAATAGGCTAAATTTTTAAAAATCAATCTCAATTTCAAAAATAAAAATACGAAAAAATTCTAATTTGTGAAATGAGGAGCTACAACCACCTTTTTCTTGACAATTACACACGCTGCAATAGCCAACCAATGTTAAGTCTCTATAATCGTTCCTACTCCTCCGGATGTGATTAAGGGGACAGCCGGGAATGCGTCAGACGAAGGAGAAAACTAAGTTGGGTTGGTGTATTTCTTATAAGGTCCATACCTCACTGTCTCGAATGTCCGAAAGAAAAATTTGGACTTTGAAAGAGATTAATTTTCTCTCTATACTGACGGTGGTATGGATAATGTGTGTGCCAAATATTGTCTAGCAGAAATTCGTCAAACAATTCTGGGCCTTTCAAACTCTGGTCCATGCAGTTTTTCTCGTTTATTATTATAAAAAAGAAGTTGATATAATTTGCACACCATTAAAGACCAACAGGAGTACCATATATCGTACTAGATTTAATAAAGTTATATGCAGTCTATTTAAATAACATAGATTTATCCTTTGATTACATAAAAATAAATATTTTTGTCATCAAGTGTATTTAATTTTTGAGCCTGAGTGATAAATAAATGGATTGCTTCATACAATTTAATTTATTTCCTGAAAATTTATAAGCTTCAAATACTACATGCTCATCTACACAAACCGTAATATATTTATTAATTTTAAACAATTTTGTTTCTGAGTAATAAACTTACGTTTCAATATTCGAGCTTCTAAAAGCGTACAATGTATGATTTCTCAAATTTTATACTGAAATGTAAATAAGTAACGTTTTAAAGCATAAATTATCCTCAGAGATTTATGCTTGATCTTGTTTGTCTCTTTTGCTTCGTTTATACTTATAAATACAGCTTGCAAATATAGTATATATTATACAATAACCCACAATCAAAATAGCTTATATAACTCACAATCAAAATAGATAATAATTTCTAATTTAAATTTTTTAATAAAACAAAGCGATTTCAAGTTTAAACTCGTAACCTACATAGACTGATACTTTTGTAATAGCATTCTTTAACGAAAGGGTGTTTACGATGAATAAGACACAGAGTAGGCATATGCAGAAAATTCAATACGTCTAGCAACAATTTGTATTAACAGCCACTTATAAATAATTTTATAATCAAATAAGTAATGTATACTTCTTTTTATGAACTTAAAATAAATGTTCTTGCACACTCGATTCGATAAGGTAACTGGCTCTTTTATCTTTATAGGCACTCTTAAGTGGGGGTCAAGAGAACAGCAAAGACTGGAATCTCAATGCGACGATTAGGTATTTGATGGCCCAACTGAATTCTTCTTCTGTAGATTTCCTTACCACTTATCTTAGCTTGCCTATTCTTAATGGGAAAACTCTAGTCGATATCGCCAAAATCAACTGCTCCGGCAATCCTAGGAAACACAGAGAAGGTAAAAATCTCTTCTTATAACGTATTGAAAAATTTCCGGTATTAGCTTTAAAAGTCCAAAAATTCCGGAAATATTTATTTTCCGGCTTTTTCTTCTAGTGAATGTTTACAGCCAAAAATACTGTTAATAATAATCGGTGATGTTATATAATAATGTGTTAAAATTTACGAATCAACTACGACATGTTTATAAGATAGCGATTGACAAAGTGAAGCACTTGATTGACATTTTTCCCGTTATAGAATCATATGTTTATCCCTCTATTGAATCATGCCAATTTTTCAGAGACAAATTTTCCGCGTAAAATTTCTAAAGTAATCAGTTCAAAATGAAGGCAAAAATATAAAAAGTAAGCTTATGTTACATTTTATTTAAATACAATAGCACTGTTTAAAATATCCTTTACCCAGGAGGAATAAATAAACGTCCAGAATAAAGTTATATCAATTTGCATAAAAGTTTAGGTAAATTGAATATAACGAAGGCTGTTTGCCTAAGAAAAGTATGCCTTTGTGGAAGATTCTCTAAGGCATATTGGCTAATATTTACTTTACGCATGCAAAATATAGTTCGTAAAATAATTGTCCATCCTGTGTATTAAGAAGTATTATAAAAAACTGATACCTCTGTGACATCTACACTCAGTTTTAGCGTAAAATAACTCACTGTCTTCCATATATTACATTTGATTTCACGAAAAATTCCTCAATTAATGGGCTGATTATAATGAATAAAATTTTAATATATTGTTTGCGTACGGGTTCGTAATAGATTGAATGCACACAGATCTGACAATAGGTTAATAAAATTTATTTTATCGAAAGAAACACTACAATGTTCTAGAAGTTTCTACAAAAGTACTGGTACAATTGTTAACATTATCGCAGATCACAATCAGTAGTCACACTTCGGAAATCTAAGAAAGTTAAACACAAAGCAATGCGAAACGCAGCGGCGCGAGCGAAGCTAACCTTAGATGGTACTCGGAACTGACGCTGAGCTAACTGCTAACAATAAGAACTGAGGGTAGATGCTCTCTCTGGCCTTATAGAGCTTTCACCGTGCCGCCGAGATATTTCTTGTATTTCCTGCCGCTCAAATTTACTGGAGGACGATATGCGGATTGAATAACGATTACAGTTAATATAGTAATCAGATACACTTATTCAATTAGAATAACTATTGCAGTGACACAAGGGCCGCACCCAATGTCCCTAAAGAGTCGCCAAGTTTGGGCCTTTTGGAGATTTTTTGTTAAGTTTGGCAACAAAATTTAGCATAGCCAATAGCCTCGTGAACAACACTGCGACAGTCCAGTAAAAACAGACGTAACTTCTTATCCCAGTCTTGTTGGTTTCTGGAAACCACCAATGACAGATTATTAAGGATGGTTTGATTAAACCTCTCTACCACGCCGTCTGACTGGAGATGTAAAGTTGTCGTTTGGGTTTTGTCGATATCAAATAGCTTGCAGAATTCTTAAATTACATCCGAAGTAAAATTCCTTCCTTGGTCGGAATGCAACTGTAGAGGCATCTCAAACCTGGAAATCCAATGCTGTATTATTACCTCTGCTACAATGACAGCCTCTTGATCAAGAATTAGGATGCGCTTCAGGCCACTTAATGAAGTTATCAATGACAACCAGGATGTATTTGTTCATGGCATGATGGCATGGCATGATGGCATGATGGAGTTCATGGCAGAAGTCCCAGCATATCAAAGGCGTCACGTTCAAAAGGCGCTCCTACACTGCAACATTCCTGTTCTCCTCGCTTAAGTTCCTTCTTCCGTCCTTTGCGACCGTCACAGGGAGCTCAAGATTTACACCATTTTTTCGCGTTATCCCTTGCATTATTCCAGTAGAAGCGCTCTCGAACTTTATGTAACGTCTTTATTATTCTGAATTAGTCTTCTGTTGGAGTGCTGTGTAATTCTTTAAGGACTTCCGAGGTACGGGATCTTGGAAGTATCTTGGAATATGGAATGAGTCCCAGAGAGCCCGATATTTTTTGTCGTACGAATGTAGTTCGAAATGTCCTGCATATCTTAACTTGACTGCTCCTTCCATCTTTTCTTGACCAGCCTTCGTCTCTTCTGCCGCCCAACTGGTACATTGGTTAGTGTCGCTGACTTCTGTGCCGAAGGGCCTGGTAGAAAACATGGATGCTTGTAAATGTATAGTGTCGGTGCGGCATGGCGGCACTTTAAATATACGGCGAGCCGAAAGTCCCCTCGTGGTTTGGTGGAAGGGAAGAGGGCTGGAAGACCCTTGGACCCGTCCCCCCGGGGTGCTCTTCATCAAAATCAGGGGCGGAACAGAGCCAAATCGCACTGCCACCTGTTAGGTGCTCAAGGGTATTGCTAACGACAGGCAAAATCTAGCGCTCCTTGCCACGAGGAATTTCGTGGGCTTGGGCTGACTACGTCAGACAAGTGAGCATAAGCAACAAAAAACAACATCCCTTCTGTAACAGCTTTTTTCTCCCGTTTAACGGATGCATGTTCTTCTTTCATCTCTTCGACAGAGTTGACGGTCCCTTGCATCTTTTGTTGGATTGCAGCAAAAGCAGCCACCATCTGCCTTAGTTGACATTCAGTCGCTCTCGTCCACTGCTCTCAACCCCACTCCTGACACCAAAAAACTGGTGCGTGCATATGGGTTCCTAATAGATTGAATACACACAGCTCCGATGAGAGGTTAAGATTTATTTTATCAAAAGAAACATTTTTAGAATTCAGGAAGTTTCCATAGAAATACTCGCACAGGTGTTCAGAGTATCACAGAATACAATAAGTAGTTACAATTCTAACTACTAAGAACGTTAAAGGCAACACACTGCAAAGCGCATCTAAAGAGAAAACTACTCGGACATGTCTCAATACTTCCAACTCATGCTGAACTATCTACTCGCAACAACAAAAACAACAATATCTAAGAGGAGATGCTTTCTCTGGTCTTATATAGTTTACAGCCGGCCGCCGAGTTATTTCTAGTAACCTTCTGCTTCTCAAAATTACTGGCAATATACGGATCGAATTACGGATGCATTTAATGTAGTGATCAATTACATTTATTCAATTACAATTCTTATCATGACGATACAGGGATTGGACCAAAATCTCGTAAAATGGTCTTTAATTTTTGCGATAAAATTTAGTCGCCGAAACTGTTGCCAGCTTTGCCATATCTCACCTAATTACCCATATGCTAATTTACTCAATTTTGAATGGGCTTGCCCCTGTTACTTTATACAAAAACACGTAACAGTTTCACATACAGTTGCGCTAAAATTATCTGTCTTTGTACAATATTCGTGACAATAGCAGTACAGTCGCCTGGTAAGACGTATAAAACTTACTAAATGTAAATAAATTGGAACCTAAGTGGTTAATGAAGTAAGATTACCATTGAGAAATTAAAAAAGCTACAAAATGGGATAGCAGAGGGAATGCAAAATTAATAACTTAATTAACTAATTAATTAATTGTGTTACTTGGTGGGAGACGAGATAGAAGAGGAGTGAGGGGTGAGGGAATTGATGTGAAATTCGTTTAGCTCAAAAGGGGAGCCAGAAATTACAGAAAGGAAGATTAATTAGTTTAATTAAAATTGTTTATTTAAGCATGTGAGACTTGAAGCAGAGGACAAGAGAAGTTGAATGCAAAAAGAAATGGTATTTTTGTTGATATAGAGAAAATGTTATTAGGGAAATAAAAAAAAGTAATTAAAACAATTCAATGGGGGTTAAAATACAAATGGGGGGATGACAAAGGGTGATTAGCTGTTAGAAAGTGGATGATATGAGAAGTTAAATGCAGAAAAGAAGTAGAGTTCTGGTTGGATCAGGTAAAAAGTTATCGAGGAAATAAAAATGCAATTAATTAAATAATTTGATTAAAAAGAGAGGGGTTTGCATTATGGAAGTTATTAAATAAGTATAATTCGGAAAGGTCTTGAAGTGTAGGCTGAGAAAAAAGTGGTTAGAAGGTTGAAAGATAGATAGTTAGGAAGTTATTGAAGAAATTAAAGGAGATTAAACGTACTCGTAATTAAACTGAATTGAAAGTTGTAGAAAACGAAAATGGAATGATTACAGTTTAGGGGGCCAGTGAAAAGACAAAAATTAGAGGGCTAAAGGTATAAATGACTACCTTAGTCAATAGAACATGTCACATTAAGACAACAATGATGTCAACTTACAGTGACTTCAAATACTCTTAGTTCTGTGACCCTCTCATACCATGATCTGGAATGTCAAGTTAAGATGGTTGTTGATCGTTTATTTACTTCTGGTACATAACAGCAAAAGACAGTTTTAACCAGTACATTACATATTAATACCATATGAACATTTGCTTAATTTGAAAAAATATGAGGTACACAAGTACATCATCGCACGGGGCCGGTATAAGGAAGATGGAAGTTAGGTAAAGTGAATAATAAATAGTCGAAATCTCGATGAACGATGCATTGAGCCGCGAAGGCAGGCTTAAGAAGCAGTACGTGATTTGAGGAAAGATCGTGATTGATTGATGGCCAAACTGACGGCAATGCACATCAGATAACAAATTAAGTGAAATTAAACTTGATTAAATAGTAAATTTTAGTATTTTCCAAGAAAACATAGTCCGTTTCGATGTCAAAAAATACTAATAGTCTTTTACACTTAAAATTCTGAATGTGAAAAATGAATAACATGAACTTGTAGCGTAAAAACATAAAATAAGATTCCTGAATAAATAGACAAGAAGTAAAATATATACAGTACCTTAAGCTGGCTACAAGTTCCTGTGTCTATATTCACAGTAGATAAGGATGAGTAATGAAAGACTAAGTAAATCAAAATGAGGCTATGAATAGTAGCATTGATTGAGTTGCAAGATGACTAGAAGTCAAAGTCGAGACTTGAAAAATAGTCAATGGCCGATATGCCGACTTCTAGTTTGTCTATGATGGATATAGCAGTTTTAAATTTTACGAAAAATTCTTTTACTTTCTGCATCTAAATTTTAATCCATGCGAAGAAGAGCAAATCATTTTCTTTTGTAGGTTCTTGCTTTTTCTTCTTGAACCACACTGAAGAAGTGTCAGGTATATTTTGGGATATTTTCTCAGTTGTATTAGATAGAGATGGGAAATCTTCATTTGAAAGTTTGAAATTATTGCTATTAACATTCTTCGAATCTTCATTTTTAGATCTAGCTGATTCATTGGTTTTAAGAATATTTTTAGGATGCTTTTCACAACTCTTATACGAGGAGACATGGTCTCTACCCTTCTTTATTCTGCGTGCATGTATAAGTTTTATGATGCTTTACCCGTTTTAAGCATCGCGCAGTGTAGTGACATAGTTCCCTTGTGTGCCCGTATCTTTAACACTTATGGCACTGCACGGGTTCAGATTTTGATTTATAAGTTGCGATGAATACATCTAAACCTCTGAGTTTATCAGTTTTATATATTCTTTTGCCTTCTATGGAACGCTTGCACTCTACTTGGAATAGAGGTAATTTCACTAAGTTACCATCTCTAACAGATGTGAGTTGACGTACTTTAAGTACTGGAATTTCGTTGGTAATGAGCTCCTGTTTGATAATATCAGGGTAGGTGTTTTTAGGCAGCTTTTTTATAACAGCTTTGGTAGGCTTTTCATTATTTAACTTGAAATAGGGAAAGGTACACTACGCGTTTGTAGTAATTTTATGATAGGTCTGTAGTGATCAATTTCATATACTCTGATTGCTAGAGTTTCTCGTTTCATGTTAGCTATAGAATTAGTAATGTTGTTACTTTCGATTTCTTCTTTTAATATTTTCCAATTTGTACTAAAATCATACAGTACAATTGGGGGAACATGAACTTTAGTTTTCGGAGGGATAAAATCTACTGCGTTTTCGTCCTTCATATGGTCTCCTTGATTAAGTTCAGAAAATTTATTTGATGGTTTAGGTTCAGTGTTAGAGAGAGGTTTTTTGATAAAGTTACGAGGGTAAATAAAACCCTTCGCTATCCGTAATAGTACGTTTTTACTCGATTTATTTTGTTTTGAGGATGAAGGATCATTATTTTCTTTGTTTTTGGCATGATTGCTTTCTTTAGAGATTTGAGGGATTTCCTGGTTTTGATTTGATTTTTGCAACTCGTGTAGGAGTAAATTTAAGACATCAGTTGAGACTTCCTTACTTTTATTACAGGCTATATCGCAGATTTTATAGGGATTCGGATCGAAGGTATTCTTTGCCGTTCAGATTTGTCCTCTTAAAGTATTGAGAGAATTAATCCGATCCTGGATTGCACCAGGTGTAGGAGTGAGATTCGCATATTTAGCATTGAGGGAATAAGTTCGCTGACTCCATAATAGGATTCGAGTGAAGATGGTCCAACAAATCCAATATTTTCGAAAATGGCAGGCTTTAGCTTGGGAATCCCATCCATTTGCGTCCACAGCTATAGAAAACTGAGTGTTGTTCACTTGCCAGGATGTCTTTCCATTATATGTGGATAACTCTAGACATGGATAGCTAGCAATTTGAAAGCGTTAGGATTGTTCCCTGCTGCAGTTATAGGTTTCTTTAACCCGTCAACGTCCTTGGCGACTGAAGCAGAAACTCCGTAATAGATTTGTTGTTCGACACCAGAAACTGTTTCTGCAATTTATTGTTCAGCAGCAGAAACTGTTTCTTCAACTTTTCAAACTTTGTTTTCAACCGTACCTATTCTGCCTTCCATAGCTTCAAATTTGTTTTCTATGATAGCAGTAATTTCTCGTTTCATTTCCTCTTAACCTGCTTCAGTACTTTCTTGAACTGACTTGACCTCCTCTTTCACTATGTGGCAAACTTTAGCTTACTAAAAAAGAGCTTCGTTTTCAAAAAATATTTCCATCAGGGTTTTAGTATTTAAAATATTAATTACGCTTCTGTAAGTGTATTTTGAAGGAAGAGAAAAACAACATCCTCTCCTATATAAACTTTGTACACTTTTTATAATACACGCGCTCTTTTAACTTTATTCCATAAGGACCTGTAACAAAATAGCAATACCTGTATCGAATATGATGAGATATAATTATTGAATGAGAAGTGTTTGGACCGTTTATGCATATGTCAAGCTTGGAGATGAGCCATTCAAAATCCGCGTATATGATAAAAGATACTGTTACGAATTTTGTATTTAGATAGATAATTTTAGTAGAATTACAATTAAAATTGTTGTATTTACCCGTGCAATGCAGCGCGAGACAAATTTTAAGGGAAAGCTACGACGAAAAAGAAAAAAATACAGGACCACTTGCATTTAACATTGAATAAATGGATATCTTGGTACTTTGTATTGAAATTGAATAAATGTAATCGGATACTGTGTTAGCTGTAATCCTAATTCCATCCCCTTATTGCTTTCCACAAATCTCGAGAAGCAGAAATTACGAGAAATTTCTCGCGACTGATTAAAAGCTATCAAAAGCCACAGAGAGAACGTCTTAGCTCATTTGTTTAGACAGTTGCTAAGTTATTGTTGTTGCTAGTTATTCCGCGTGAACTGAGATAAATCGGATTAGCTTTCTCTTTGAATGCGCTGTGCACTACGTTCTATTTAACGTTTTAAGTTGTTTGAAGTATAACTACTATTTATTACTGCGTGATATTGTGAACACTTGTACGAATATCTCTGAGGAAACCTCCAGCGTTCTGTTATATTCCTTTTGATAAGAATAAATGTTATTAACCTAATATCAGACTCGTGCATTTAATCTATCACGAACCCGCACTTCCACGACAATCCTTTCAGGTGAAATTCATATTAGCAACATTTTTCGTGTTCTGAAGGCCATGATTCTGACAGTTTTGTAATAATAAAAATACATGATAAAATATTTTGTATAGAAAACCGATGCAAACCATAGAGACAGTAAAATGCCATGCCATTGTGCTTTGTCAAAGAACTCAGAAGCCTACTGATATTATTTATGAAGCAATAACATCTTTTTTGTTCATTCTCATTCAAAAGCAGATTTGCGTGCAATCTCTTCACTTGCTTTGTAATACGTAACGTAAAAATTTCTTTTTAAAAAACGTCTTTTCTCTTTCAAATTAAAAAAAATTGAAAGAATGAACAATATTTCTGTTAATGTTTTCAGTTTTAGTGAAGAGTTTTATTAGTTAGAGAGTTAGTGAGAGATATATTTAGTTTTAATTTAACGATGTTTAGTGATGATTTTGCAGCATAAACATGAAGAAAACAGCACAAGTTAAATCGACCTAGAGATATCGGATACTCCGTATTAGACGTTAGTTAAATTCTTATTTACGACTTTAATTATGATTTCATATTATGATTTCACATTACCATTTCACACGAAATTATTGTTTACTGACACATTCGTTATGCTATGAAATTAAAACAGATGATATATATGAAGATGTGTTAAAAAATAAAGATTGTCTTGATTTATCTAATTTGTCTAAAAACCACTTTGCACATTAAGAAAAAATGACTCGGAAAAATTTAAGATGAATTCTCAGAGACTCCCGTTACAGAATTTGTAGGATTAAGAGGAAAGACGGATCGTTTCCTAACTGACAGAGAAGAGAAAAAAACTGTTAAATTTATATCTAGATGTATTGTGGAAAGGCATGCTCTCGCACAATGATTACAAGCATTGTTTGTTTAGTAATGAGCTGTCTAAATTGACAACGGAGAAAATTCCCTCGAAACTTCAATAAATGAATACTATTGAAATCAGATATGTCGGCTTCGGTGCATTTGATAATAGACGATACATACTCTCAAATTGTTTTGATACTTTAGCTCATGATCATTTTTAAAATCAAGGAAGTTACTTTTTAAGTTTTATAATTTTTTAAATTATTATGAGAAGTAGCAATTTACCTGCAAGAAAAAATTTGTTCCTCCTTTTAGAAACATCCTTTATGTATGCCTGTAAATTTATTTTAAATATACGCATGAATATATGTAGGTACAATTACTCAAATAGGCAGGTGTATTATGCATTTCATCGACATCGTACTGAAAACAACAATCTGGTCTTTTCCATCTAAGCACATTTTCAGGTTTTTTCCTTGCGTTTGATGCCTTGTATTATCTTAATACTTATTTAAATTATTTTCTAAAATTATGTACTCTACTTGTAAAGAGAGACACATGTAAAAAGTTTATTATTTTGAAATTAAATTCGATGTTTGTTTTAAGTGTAAAGATGTTTAAGATTCATGAATTTTGCAATGTGCCGATAATATGCACTGATAATTGAAAAATACGCTGTCGTCAAAAACCAGGAACATTTGCTTTGTCATGTGACAAAATATATGTACCCCTATGATTGCAATATTTTTTTTTTAATTCAACAGGCGAAGTGGCTGATATTGAGAATAAACTGGGGCCAAAAATGAGAGTGCAATATTCATTGTATGTTGGAGATGAAAAGGACGTCATCTACACCTTGTCACTCAGAGTTCCTGCAAACATCACAGCATATGAGATAATGGAAATTGCGGAAGCTGCTGACGATAAATATAAGTGAGAATTTATTTTAACAGTCCTATCTAACACTGCTAATATTAAGCTGTTAATTATAAATGTTTAATGTTATTTTAAGAAATGGCTTCTGAATGTTTTATACGCAAAATAACCAATACCATGTGAAGTAGACGACAATTTTAATAACTGAAACAAACAAATTAATTGCTTCAAATTGTCCGATGGTTACATGCTGTGGATCTTGATGTTTACTACTCCATTCCTATCTTTTCACCATAAATCAAAATAGCATTTCTTTAATTCTTTAAGTATGGTTTATTTAAATAGGCTATTTCATACCCTAACTAGTACTATAATTGAGAATGGGAGTTTGTTTGTTTGTTTGTTACGCTTTCACACCTTAATTACTTAACCGATCATCATGAAATTTTTAAGAAATATTTTTGATATATTACAAAAGATTATAGGCTATAAAATGTAACTTATCTGCTGAAACTTAAACTATATAATAGGTTTTCTAGCTTAAAATGATTGTCATTCTTTAAACATTAAATGTTGAAAGTTTCATAACGGTAAGTTAAACGATGTAAAAGTTTGTCTGCGCGCGCAGGTGCGTGGCTTAAAACCACGCAAACTTTTAAACCTTTTCTAATATATCAAAAATATTTCTTGAAAATTTCATGATGATCGGTTAAGTAATTAAGGCGTGAAAACATAATATTTATTAATTAAGCGTTTATTAATTTTTATTTGTTTAATTTAATTTATTATTTAAAATCTTTCAGGATTTCCGGCTGTTGATTCTTCTTTCACAAACATTTTTCAGTCATTTGGAAATATACGTAGTAGTTTTACTAGATTTCGCGGCGATTTCTTTTTATGTCAATGAAGAAGGGCAGCATTTACTGAAATTTTACGCGGAGTGTATTTTTAACTTAAAAAATGAGTAATAGTTGTAGAGATATTAGGTTAATACGAAGCAGGAGACATGAAAAATGAGCAACGCCTTCGCCGGGAATCGAGCCACGGACCTCTCGGTTATGCGTTGAGCATGCAGACCACTCCACCACGAAGGCATGCGAAGAAGGCGGGAGAAATACCTTATACAGTTACTAAACTTTTAACCTGATTATCCTGGTCCGGCAATAAGAAAAGAAATCAAGTTATTTTATTTTATTTTCAATAGTCTTTGAAACTTATTTAAGGACATCAACGCGAGCGAAGCCGCGGGTAAAAGCTAGTAATGTATAAAACTGAATACTGAAACTTAATGTACCACAAAGGCACATTGTAATGATATTTATGCAGTAATTGACTATTAGTTTATTAATTGTGTACTACGTTAATATATGCATTATTACCATATTTAATAAATATGAAGATAGAAATATCTATATTTATTTCTGATCACTCAAGCCTAAATTTAACTTTTTCAGCCCTTTTGGTATCACAAAATTTCAACCATGTCGTAGTTATTTTTTGCCATGACTTAAATCTACTGATTTCAGGTTAATCAGTGCCTCCCCCTCCATAAGAGTATAAAATTTTCCCCTTGGAGGTATTCCCAGCAAGAAACTCTATATCAACAGATATGCATTAAGACAGACATTCTCCAAGTAAAACTTAAAACTTAGCCTACAAAGAGAACTGAGTCATACGAAATGATTGATCATTTTTAAATGTATATAAACAGTTTCCTTTCAGGATGGAGTTCTTGCCACGTCTCAACTAATATTATTCCTTAAACTGCCTGTCTCAAATTTATAATTATTATTGTTCTGCACCTCATGTAATAATCAATTTTATTTTAGTTCTCTGATAAATTTCATTCCTTCTATAAAAAATTATAGGATATATGTTTTAAAAATAATAATACAGAAATATTTAATATAATGGTTTCACAAAAAGGAAAAGTTCAATTTAAATTCATTTATTAAGTTCAAAATACATTACGAAGTATTTCCAGAAGCTTTTTATTGTGTTAAGATCAAGAGAGTTTGCTGGCTACGGAATTCGCTCGATGTCTACACATTCAAGGAATTCGTAAATGCGGTTTGCTCGATGCCAACGGCCATTATCATACATTAAATAAAACTTTAAATCCATATGCACCCCCGAAAAGTCTTGCATATGTTCCTATATTTTCCTTCTTAATCAAACTAGATTTAATACAGCCATTAATGATCCCACCCGATTTATCAATTTTGGAGTGGATGGAAGTTGATAACTTTGAAATGGAACTTACTGAATTAAAATCTTCACAATTATGGAAAGCACAATTTATGAAATAGGAAGAAATCTGGAAGATACCTCTAACCATAAATCGACAGCTATTTTAAGTTACTGGATGTCAGTGTCGGAGAAATTTAATTGTTTGAAGAGAATTGCATGGGCTTTGCTTTACGCGTTTGGTTCCACATAGCTATGTGAATAAATCTTTTCTCATATAAAAAATATTTCATGTCTACAAAGAAGTTGTTTAACAACTAAATATTCAGAATCATGTGTCAAATTGAAAGTCACAAATTATACCCCTCAAATTGCGATACCAATTACAGCGACACAGGGACGAGATTCGCATTAAAATTAATTTTTTTTATTTATTAAAGGACTACTTATATTTTATGCCATTTATTTTTTATTTTTATAAATATGTTTGGATGATACATAATGCATAATAATATACGTAAACTTTAATTTTTTAATTATATTGAAGGAATAGTTATATATTTTATGTTTTTTATTTTTATGTTATCTTTAAATGGTTCATAATTAATATACAATAAAACTCTAAATGTGTATTCTTGTCCTATATTTCTAACTCTGCATGCGTTGCAAAGGGAATCGAATTGTTTCAAGTATTTTCTACTATGCGGCCCCTGAATCATAGTGGTAGATTGGTTTGGCCTGCTACAGCAAAAAGTTTTCCGATCCCTGGTGTACCCTTTAAAACTAATCAATTATTAAAACTTTCAACCTATGTGACTTTGTATAAATAAAGCTTAATTAAAGATTCTCAACAGAATTTACCGTATTCATTTTTAGTATAGTAACGGAACAAGAATATCGGGAGCGAGGAATGATCCGTTAATAATTTGATACTGCTATTACTAACTGGAAATTTCGATGAAAACTTTCCTGAGAGCTAAAATAGCATAAAACGGAAAAGCAGTTAGCTATGGATTGAGAGGCAAAAAATACTTTAGCATTCTCGAACCTGTGAAATGACCTACCTACACTAAATAACACATAAAATTTAAAAAAGAATAATAGCATACTAGAAGAAGGGAGGATGAAATAAATATCCAATGTATATGAAATAAAAGTAATCTGCGTGGAACAGAAATAAGAAGTATGTTTTGACTATGTGTAATGTTTGCTGGAAACGTTGACACAAAATTTTAATCTTCCTGAATTCTAGTTTGCATCGTTCTTTGTGATGACATTATAATTTTGCAGCACGTGCATCGAAAAAATAATAGGCAGTATGTAGTCAAAACCAAAACTTAAATTATCTGCAGTTTTTCATTCTGATTTTTGAGCTATATACGTTATAAATGCCTTCGGGATGGAGATTTTAAGAAAATATCATTTTTAAATTCTCGTTATATTTGTTTCTTTCGAATGGTAAAGTTCAATCTAAGATAAGCCCTTAGGGAGAAAATTTTAAGCAGTTAGAAAGAATAAGCAGCTTAGTCTTTAACAGAACAATGATTTTAACGAAATTTTATTTTTAATGCTTTTTGCAAATATAATTATAGATGAAGTGAATGTGCTTTATCTTTTCAGTTTCAAAAGTAAACGAGTGGCCGGGAAAATGTACGTTTATGAAATAGCGAGAATTACCAACGATCCCGAAGACGGAAAATTCTGGATATTGTATAAAGGTCCAATAAGCAATTCGACTGCAGCAATTCATTACTCGGAGAGTACGTATTGCTATTTCACGAATTTGGTTTTAATATGTATGAAATCTTTTGAATGTATTATCATTTACCTTTCTAATAGTTAAGTCTATCGATAAGATATACTTCTATTTGGAGTTAAATTGCGCTACCTATGGACATTTTACAAAGTGCTTTCGTAAGATCACTTATGCTTTGACCTTTTCGTAACTTTCGTATGCTTTGACCTTTCGACTTTTGTCACTTGTAAACTCCTTCAGTATCACCGGCTACACAACGAACATATTATGTCTCGTTTTCCCATGTAATGCTATTTTTCAACAATCGGATAGTGCCTCCTGAAATCGATGGGGATAGAGGAATTCCACCCAGGAACCTTTGGTTAGAACTGCCTAGTTCACAGATGGCTTTCCAACATACCATTCACAATTTCATAAAACTTTCTTGCGGAGCGGTTGCTTCTGCTTTCTGGTGACCTTCTGTACTTCTAGAACTGAATAAAAGAGTCTCTAATTGTTCCAGAAAGATCCCGTCGCTTTCGTATTTCTTCCATGAAAAATAGTTATTGTTTTCATGTGCTCTTCATTATGTCTACAATGAACACACGAAGTTTTCCAATGAACTTCCTGGTGCCGGTGAAGCCCGTAATCGTGGGAGGGAGGACAGACTAAATGCTGCTTCGTCTTGCGACATGATCAGTAATTTTCTCAGGCGCCGCTTTTGGGTTTTCTGGAACTATTAGTTAGTCCAATAGCCCCCACAGACGTAAAGCGAATTACCGCTACATCTTGAGTAATTACAGTCTTTAGAAAGTTTAAAGAACCTTTTTATTTAAACGGAATTTAGAATACAAACGCGCGTCTTTTGCGAAGAATATCAGCCACAAGTCTTGTTGATGCAAGTAGACAGAACCGTCAAAATTAAGTTAAACGTGGAACAGTAGTCAATGGCTGCACTATTTAATATTACTCAAAACTGACTCAGTAATTCTACCGGAGCAACGCGATCGAAATATCAGCAGCGATATGACGCAAATCCGAATGACTACAATTATCCGAGTAGGCAGAAACTAACACGCAACTTGCAGGCGAAGTCACAAAGGAGCTTCGTCTTTAAATCCAAAAAACCTCACTTTAAATAAATAGTTTGAAGTAGAAGTAGAAAGTACAAGTTATAGTAAGGTTTGAAATATATATATACACACACACATATACACTGATGTGAAAAAATTAAGGACGAAGTCGAAAAATTAGCATATCAGCTGAACGAAGAGGCAGAGCGGACAGAAAGACCAATCAGGAGATTAAGTATGGTAATGTATGGTAGCACATGCGCAGATATGCAAAAAGACATAATGGGGGAGTGTCTGAGTAGTATAAAGCATGTTGTCAGTGTAAGATTAGTATTTCTGGCAAAGAGATTGCACGCCGTATAGCAGTTAAAATCACACCGAGTTGCTGCCTCAGCGAGAAATGGCGAATAATCAATCTGTTAGACGACATCTGGATGCTCTTACCCGAGGTCGAATCATTGGGAAGTTGGAGGAAGGCCGCAGTGTGACAAGTGTGGCTGCAGAGTTCGGAATTGCTCATAGCATCGTTTCAAGACTTTGGAGACAATTTCAAACTACAGGAACAGCTATCCGCGGGTTTAGTAGTGGTCGTCCACGAGGAACCACACCCGCAGATGACCGGTATATTGCCTTACAGGCCAGAAGAAACAGGCGGCAGACAGCGGGAGAAATCGCTAGACACACGACACAGGCGACTGGACGACCGATATCGCGTTTTACCGTGGCCAGAAGACTGCACGGTGGTGGTCTGTTTGCACGACGCCCTGTACGGTGTGTACCTCTAACGCCTGCCCATCGGAGAAGGCGTTCTCTGTGGTGCCGGGAACACCGGAATTGGAGAGACAATGAATGGGGACGAGTACTCTTTACAGATGAGAGCAGATTTAGTCTGAGTTGCGATTCTAGACACATACACATCTGGACAGAGCGGGGAACACGCAATAACCCCTTCAACATCATCAAAAGGGACTGTTTTGGAGGTCGCGGAGTTCTCGTTCGAGCAGACATAATGCTTGGTAGCCGGACCGACCTTCATATCTCCCAAGGAGGTTCGTCACCTGGGACTGCTATTGTAACGAGGTTCTTCTTCCTTACATGCGTCTTTTCACAAGGGCTATGGGTCCTCAGTTCCTCTTCATGGACGACAACGCTCCACCTCATCGCACAGTTACTGTCGAAGAGCTGTTGGAGAGTGAAGATATTGAACACATGGATTGGTCGGCAAGGTCTCTGGATCTAAATCCCGTCAAGCATGTACGGAACTTACTAGGGAGACCCGTGGCAGCACGTAACTTATCGCCAGTAACGATTCCGAAACTGCGATTGGTGCTACAAGAGGAACGAGCAGCAGTGTCTCAACAGCTCATTAACAACCACATATCCAGCATGCACAAATGATGTGAAACCTGCCTAGCAGTCAGGGGAGATCATATCCCCTATTAAAGACCGGATGTTTCTTGCTGGACACCCATCACAGGGATGTTTCGGCCTTCAGTCGCATTGCGCTCCATGCTACTTTTTCAATAAAGCTTCTTTTTATCCCTCTGATTTCTCTTTTAGTAAGTGTTGCTTACATTACTCATGTCCTTACGTATTGGGGATCTTACGGTATTAAATGTGTTGATTTGGAAAGCTTTTGTACAAAGTTATATTGAAAAAACTGTCTGGTCCTTAATTTTTGCCCACCAGTGTATATATATATAACTGGTTGAATTAAATTATAATCTAATAACATCGCCTATTCAATGCATGAATTTTGCATTTAAGATTTGATTAGTAATAATTTTGAAGTTTTTGATCATACTTATTTTTTGTCTCGGTATCATAAACTCAAGTACGTTTGAAACAGTAATTTAAATTTTAAGAGCAAACTATGCATGTAGTTCAATTGTGAAATCTTTTACATGTGTGAATTTCTATTTTTTATTTCCTCAGGTCCTGATAGATTATCTGTGCAAGATCAAGAGCATTTAATAATGTGGTACAAAACTACGCATATCTAATCTACCTGTTATTTGCAGAAGAAACTGCAGGGATGTTTATCGTGAAAGAAAATGATTCGTTCATTTGGACTACATTTGAAAAGGAAAGTTCAAATAAAAAATCCAATCGAATACGCTTCATTATAAATATAGAAATAGAGCAGAATTTTAATTATATTCTTCACTGAATTATGAATTATCTAATGTATGAAAAAACTAAATTCAGAACATTTGCAATGTCGAAAGTTATAATTTTAGAAGAGATAAATAATCTTCAAGGAATGAAATATTTGCTTGAAATAATAGCTGTCTTGCATCTTAGTTATCAAATTTTACAAACATGGTTTTATTACAATTTTGATTTCCAAATTGAATCACAAAACAGATAATATTTAATTTTCAGATTTAGTTCTAATATACTACTTAACTTATTTTCATTTTTTTTACCAATTTCATGCCATAAAAGAGTAAGCCAGCAGTTTGATAAATTTGAAATTTCGTTATGTTTGTGCAACTTGATTATTATCTATTCTTCTCAAAAGTCAAACTTTTAAATGTGTTATTTCGAACACCAAGTGGCTTTAGTGAGGAATTAGTTTACAGTGCAAAGAAATGTTTCACTGTTATACTGCACGTAATACATCGTGTACACAAAACTATTTACCCGAAATTTTTTTCGTAACCGTTGGCCGTAGACATGTATTTCCAAGTACTAAAATGCTTTAAATGATACAAATATTCGTATTAAGCATTTTAAACTTCAAAAAATTAAAATTGCAAAACTGAAATTTTTACATTTTTCTCTGCTTTTGACATATTATAAGGAATAAAATGAAAATTGTGTGACTTCCACTTGATCAAAATTGACCGAGTTATTTAGTTTAAATGCTGGTAACCATAATCAGCAAGGTAGACTAATTGAAGAGCTATATGTTACTATGTAATTAAAATAATATATCAGATTTAAAAAAAAAGGTTTCTGTGTTAAGAACATTCAGTGTTGGTCTTTGTTATTCTGATGTTAAAAAACAAGTGACTGTCATTTTAATGCGGATTATCGTGAATCGAATTCATCAAAACAATTCTTTTAAAAAAGGTATTATTCGGAGGGTTTTGTAGAATTCATGTTCTAGAAAATATTTGCGGACTTCACTATTGTAAGAAACTGTTCATATTATTTGCATTAATTAGAAACTATGATAATTTTTTTCTAGTTTAAAGGATTTCCATATGGAAAATTCTACACATTCCTTTAAATAAAGCAGATATGAAATTTGTTCCTTTGTCTGAGTGAATAAGAACATATATTCCAAACCTTGAATCCAGTTTTCTACTAGGAATTCTGAAACGCGTGAAGTTTATAGATCAGTAATGATGTAAGCTGTTTACTAGTTTGTCATGCATATCATTTGCTCTCATAGTATTCATACCACTTCTCTACAACTGATTTAGAGTTGTTCCAGGAGAAATGTTTGTAAATATTATGTAATGTCTTTATTACTCCAAATTCACCTTCTATAAATTCATCTCCAAATTCTCCAAATTCCATCTCCAAAAGTTCTCCATTCTCCAAATTCATCTTCTATCAGCCGCCCATATGGTATAGTGTTTAGGGGAGTCGACTGCAATACGAAGGGCACGGGTTCGAATCCCAGAGAAGGCATGGTTGTAACTGTCCCTCTCTTCATAGGAGGCAATGGTGACCTCCTATTACATGCCTTCACAATAAAATAGCCTCCACTTCTGGCCTTAGGAGCGGCCAGTGTCGAATAGGTAATTGCCCGCCATTACATTAAAAACAACAGCTGTTTTCAAATTCTGACAGAAAACTATGGTATGGAGATAATGGTAAGATAAGCTGCCCTTTAAATATTCTTCAGTCATCAGCTTCCCACCTGCGGTACAGAACTCCATGTCGGAGGTGACGGAACGCGGTAACACCCGGTATCTTTTCATCGATGGACTAAAGGTTTGTTTATTTTTTTTGTGGGAAGCAGCCCTCCCACCTGACTACAAGTGGCTCTGTGATTTAATTAGGCTGTTCAAGTTATAGGTATGAAACACAGCATAGACATTAAAGTAGAATTCCCACTGTTGATCAATCATTATTGATATAATTCATATCCTTTCTTGATAGACTTCTTGCTTTGTCAAAATGTGATGGTGCGTCCGAGCTTAAAGTTTCATTTATGATAAAAGCTTTCGTTATGTCTTTTTAAAGGATTTAACGGACTCAAAGGTGTTATTTTATGCCAGCTATGATTCGTGCTCTCCTTTTCCATCAATTTCGCTAATATTGTTAATTCATGCTCTTCCACTTCAGCTTCTATAAGTTCCTTCTTATTCTGTGGATGAGTCTCTGTTATTATGTTGGCGTAAAGTTGATGCTAGTGTTAAGTTTAGCCTCTGATGGTATAGTGGGGGGTCAAAGCCCCATTTTTCATTTTTCCTGAGGTTTCGACTTAGATTTACATTTTTCTACATAAGGTCTCCTTGAAATCCTTGGCCTTCTCATCCAAAAATCCGTTGTAATACCGAATTTCTATGTTATATTCCTGTAGCCGATGTTCATCTAGCCATTTGACCCTCCTGATATCTTTAACTAAACAACCAACGTCACGAGGCATGGTTAGTGCACAGCAGTGGTAAAAATATTTGTGGAAAGTAGCAGCTAAATCCAAGGGATGACGCTACCAGCTCTCTTCGTCTCGTCTGAAAGTAGTGACAGTTTGAGAGTGACCCTCGACATTTCATGTCTCGCAGTCGTAAGCCAAGCATGCCTCACTCCGATCACGCAATACCGGCTTATTTTCCTGCGAACTACCATTCGTATTAGAACGTGGATTCACGCCTGTGATTGTGCTTCGATTATGTAGAGCGACTTACGTCTGAGATTTGTTTTTGTCATCTGTATATATGTTCTAAAGTAATATATTTTATAATCTAATTAAAGAGGGATGTAAAAACAGTTACGTAATTTTTATACTTGCATTAACAGAAATCTCTACAGAATGGCGAATCTACAATCTCTCTAACATGGTTGTTGTTGTCGTGTTCATATTACATGGAACAATGATTGCCAAAGCCTACTCCAGAGAGAGATTGGACTTCTGTTTTCCACCCCGAATTTTGAGGGAGAGCGCCCCGAGAAGGAGTGGGGAATCCAGGGGTCTCCCACTCCTATCCATGCCCACCAATGCATAATGAGAGGGCTTTCGGATCGCTGCATATTTAGAGTGCCGCTACAAACATCCATGTCTTCTCCGGGATTCGAACCCGGACCCTTTAGTACCGTAGTAGGCTCCCCTAACCACTATAACGTATGGGCAACGTCTAAAATGGTAAAACACAATAAAGGTGAAACGAAATTTTCCGCACATGCTTGCTGAAACACTATTTGCATCTTTAATTACCGTGCCTACATCGTGTTTTGAATTGCAATATCACCTATTAAACACAATCAACATTTGAAACTATCATTAATTTTGTGAGTTCAGCGAAAGTGTGCTCCAAATAGTTGTTTCTGTTTATCGAAATATCTATAAATTATTCGAAAATTATCCGTGCAATATAGGAAAAAAAGTGTTCGTTATGTTATGGAATACAAAATTATCTTAATAGTAACACTTATCTTAATTGTAATGCTTATCTTAATTCAGTTATCAGTAATAGAAGTTATTAATTTGATTTTATTAGTTTGATTTTAATATGCTCTATTGAAAAGTAATTGTTAATTTTTTAAGGCAGTTTTGGTTAACACTGAATTTAAGTTGCCTGTGTTAATTTTTTCTTTATCCTATAAGTATTGTTTGGTTAACCATTGACCCTCTCAGCTTTACCGACGGATTTTTCAGCATTGAAAGATGGCTTTCCAAATCGTTACAAAAGGGAATATTTCGTCAGCTCTTCATGGATCAGAAATCGTTCTCCTGCCTTGTATTTTCCACCTCAAAGTCGTTGAGGACGAAATATTTTGTACTTTCGTCCCTCCCCCCGACCTCCTGTTGCACTTAATTGGTAGTGGGGAAACAGCGATCGTTACAGAAAGATGTTACTATGCGAGGGTCATAAATAAAAACCTGAAGTCCAGCCGTACTCATCTGGTGATCTGAGAGCGATTTTCCTGCAAAACTCGAAAATATTGAAAAGCCTTCAACCGAAAGCTTTTTCTATGCGAAAAATTTCCCGAACAAAATTTCTTCTGCACAAGTAAGAGTAATTTGCACGAAACCCATGAATAACGTTTAAAGGATTTAGCATCACCTAATTATAAATAATTGCTTTTAGCATGAAATAAATACTTAAACAGGTATCTTACAATGTCTGCAGTGACACAGAAATTTGAGATAATTTTTATTTTTAAATGTGAGCATTGATTTAAAATACTGCATTTTTTAAACTATTATAACAGTTCACAAAAACAGTTACTTCAGTATATAATGTTATGGATTTTACATTTATTTGGCTATTTATTTAGAATTGTAATTAAAATTTCTTTTTATTTCCCGTGCAAGGCAGACGATTTTTGAAGAGAAAGCTACGTCGAAAAAAAAAATAAAAATAAAAGAGCGCGTGCATTTAATGTTTAATAAATAAATATCTCGTAATTACTGTTGCCATCCAGAAAAATCTAGAAAATTCGAGATTTTTCTAGTGATAATTTCTAGTGATAATTAAAAAGCTTACAAAAGCAGAATTGAAACACTTCATCTCAGTTGTAGTTGTAGCTGTTTAAAGCGAACTGCTGTTTGTTTACTTAAAAAAGCAAACTTCTGTTTGTTTACTTAATGCTGTTATTGATTGTAGCGATTTCGCTGTGAGATAGAATTATTTTATCTGCTTTGAACTGAGTTTTTGCTAAACGTTTGAGATATTGTGATATTGCGCGAATGTCTCTGAAGAAATATTTCAGCATTTTAATTTATTTCTTGTGGAAAGAGTAAATGTTTGTTAACTTTTTACGACTTGTGCATTGACTCCATAACGAACCCGTACGCACGCAACAATGTTTTCAATAATTGCTCTGAAATGAAAATGAGATTTTTGAAAGAGTTCAAATCGTGTAATTCCATTTTAAACTAATGTATCATTTATACGTTTGTATAGAAATTCATTTGGATTTGTGAATGCGAAGTTCGGCGTTTTATACATTGAAATATGATGACAAGCTGCGTTTTCTTAAAGAAAAATTCGTTTCGCTTTTCTGATTTCTGGTCTAAAAATAACTACTCAGAAAGTTTCTTGGCCTGATATGAAAATCATTCCCAAATAATATCGTAAGCGATTAAATCGCTATTTGGCGTTGATAAAATAAAGTACTGAAAGTACATGAAATCATATGATGCATTTTTTAACCTAAGCAAAATACTTTCGTTTTAATGAAAATGTTATCTAATAAAAAGGATCCAAATGATATTTGATAATCAAAATTTTACTGTTATGAAGATGTGCTTGTTTCCAAATTTCGAAACGGTTGGAACATAAAATACTCAGCAGGTAAGAGTAAATATTTAGGAAAAATAATTGTTAGTAGAAGAAAAATGTAAATGGCTTTTTATAAAGACGTCGCAGTCATTATACGAAGGTGGAAAATATATAATGGTGATGCAAAAAATTTCTGAAAAGGAAATAAGAATTTCTGATTCTTTGCCTGGATCAAGATTTGAAATGGCACAATTAGATACTCAGATAAAGATAAATAGATTAACTTTCATGGACGGTTTTCGGAGGGAAAACAATTTGTTATTTTACGACTACGGGTAATTGATTAAGACAAAGGAGGGCTACCTGCGTACGGGGAGGTATGCCTTCGTGGAGGAATTTTTAAAGGAAACTGGCTCGTATTTACATTACACTTGGGGAAACCTCAATTCCATGTCGAAATACTAGTGTTCAGTGACGTTACTGCTAGGCCGCTAGTGGACGTTATTTGCGATAAAGGAGGACTTATGAGCTAAGTTAAATTAGGCACTGATTACCATTTATTTTTAAATTCATTAGTTAATACTTATGATTGGCGTTTTACTAAAAAGGCTAATATATGTATGTATTCATTGAAATCAGTTTTCACGTCTTATTTACATTTTATGTGCAGTTTTTTTGATATCATACCTTCTCAGCCACTAAATTAATTTCACAGCCTAAGAACTAAATAGGACTATTTAAAATTTAAATCTACTTTTTGTTTCGTTTGAACTATTTCTTTTTGGTTTGGTTTATTCGACAAAGCGCTTGAAGGCTATCACCCAAATGTGGGATGCCTTCATGGAGGACTGTCTTAGGAAAACTGGCTCCTATACATGATACACAATGGAAAAACCACGAAAACGTTCATGCAGCCAGCCCATTCGCAGGGATTCCAACCGAACTACCTGTAGTATTCAGCGATTTTACTGCTTGGCCATTGGTGGGCGTATAACTTTTTTGAGTTAAATATCGTAATATTATCTGTTTTAATATGCATCAATAATAATCTGCGCTTACTGTCTGTGAGTTACAAATCCAATAATGTTAATCCTTTAATTAATGGGCTTGTGTATTTGAGAACTCTGTGCCTAAGAGCGGAGAACTTTCTTAGCGGAATTGACTCATAAGCACATTATACATGGGAAAACCACCGTGATTGATACAAGTGTGATAATATTTGTTTTGTCACTGTCAATGATACCAATCGTACGATTTGGTATTCAGTTTCGGAGCTAAAATACATTTCTTGAGAAAGAAATCAATTTGGGGACAAATAAAAAAGAACTGATGAAATAAGTATTATAAAAAGGAAAATTTCTTTTATATCTTGGGTCATTTGTAACCATTTAATTTGTCTTTTAATATCTTTTCACATTTTATTTAGGTATTGCTTTCTTAATTTTTAAATATTTTGCAAAATGCGAAAAAATTATGAAATTCCTTCATAAATTCTTGCAATTCTAAGTATAATTTTTTTCCGAGTTCTAAAAATGTACTCTTGATATAACAAAGACATATACTATTCATTAAATTAATATAGCTATAGTGCAATCATGATAGTTCTAATGTACACATGCATTCAAAAAAATTGATCGACTAACAATGTTTTCACTGTTCAAGGCAGAACCATGGTTTCAATTTCAAAAAAAAAAAAAAAAAAAAAAAAAAAGGTTTTAGATTTTAAATTATAAATTACGTCCAAAGGGGCGTTTTTTTACATTTTGTGTGTTACCTTTATTTGTTAAATACCATGTTCTTCGCACTTAAACTATAAAATTCAGTTCAAGAGCAATATCACAAAATAATTTCAAAATGAGTATATCTTTAGAATTTCCGATACACAGTCTCACGCGCTAGAGATAAAAATGTTTTTTTCTGTACAACGTTGCCATTGCCCGCTTTGAAATCCTTGATTTTGTTAATCAAATGTTCGTTAAAGTTTTACAAAATATGAAATCGATAATAAAACGTATTCCAAATTTAAAATTTGGGCTTCGAGGTGTCCATATTCGGGTGGAAACGTTCAATATTCAAAATTGGATGGCTTTAGGTACCATTAGTTTATCACAATGCGAGAAACATACATACATTTATGCAGATTCTTCATCATTTGATTTCTTTAAATATAATACAGGGCAATAATATTTGGTGGGAACAATTTGAAAAGTGAAACAACGCTTTTAGTGAATGGAAGGAAAATGCCAAAACGAAATTAATAGTCCTTCTGAGCAAATTGCCCATTTGGACTGATAAATAAATAAAAATAAAATAGCCTCCGCACAACGACAATTTTTGACTCATTATTCGACTTATTATTCATATTTCGACTATAAGAATAAGAAATCCATGCTCGTCTGACGCAATTAACTGATATACATTTTTAATCGAAATTTTGCAGGACAGATTTCAAATATTCCTTTGAAGCACTAACTGCACAGAAATTACATTTTTAAAAAATTTTTAAACTCAGTTTTCAACAGTTTAAGCCTCTTTTGTAACTGCTTCGAAACGTCTTATTTCTCTAAATTTTCTCTAAATTTAAATAAATAAGCAAGGTAAGGAACAACATATTCAATGGCACTTTTTTCGCACAATCGCTGTACTGACACTTAAATTTCGCATATGTCTCTCATATATTCATAGCCGAAATAGTCCATAACTGAAAGCCTAATTTTATTTAATTAATTTCTTAGACTAAAATCATATTCGCTTGCACTCTTTTTAAGATTTTCCCGGGTAAATACGTACTTTCCTAAAATAGAAATGCGAAAACATTTGAAATAAAATTTTTCTTTCTGCAACAAACTATTTATTTAGCGAAAATAATTTTAGAGCTATGAAATAAATTCAAGAAGAGGAATAAATATTTTAAAATTCATTCAGTTTTATAAGAAAATAGGAAACGGCAGTACAGCATTATAATACATCATCATAATATCAACTGAAAGTGATAAAAGAAAGAAAACGTTTCATTCCTACTAAATGGTTTATATAACACTCCTTTTATGAAAGCCTGAAAAAGAGAATATATATATCATTTGCATTTGTTGAATTAACGTAATCTTTAAAGCCACTGTTGTATGCAATATAGATATTTGCTTGTTATTTTAGGAAATAACAGTGTCTGGAGCCCAGTCAAATAACCTGTAGAATTTTAACAAATTATTTTATAGGATCCAAATATGCACATCCTTTTTATAAAAGTGCGAAACTCATACAAATGTAATTCTGTTTTATTAAAATTAAGGATTACGAAACTTATTTCAATATAAATATATTATTCTACATAAAGAAATCTGAAGGCATCATCATTCCTTTTATTTTTCTATTATTATCATCGCAAAAAAATAGCATTTATCTTATAATAATCTAGTTAGATTATTTTAAAAATACGATCCGGGAAAACTTTTTATAGTCCTTACTTCAGTTTTTCTTTTGACAGTTACTCACTTTCTTTAACTTGTTATAAAATCCATTTTATTTTATTAATTGTTTTAAATATTTTTATTTTATTTAATTATTTTTATTTATTTTAAATACTTTTCTAAAACGTTTTATAAAAAATAGGAAAATAATGTAAGCGCAAACTATTTGTTTGAAAAGCAATGTAAAACTGGGTTCAGTACAAACACAGACACACAAAACAAAACAAAACAAAACAAAACAAAACAAAACAAAAAGCAATAAATATTAGGTCCAAACGAGCGATTTTTTCATTTAGTGACACATACGTGTTTCGAGGGCATTTAGGCTAACATCACTTTGGGCTAAAAATATTTATAAACAGCATGTCTTTAGAATTTCCGATACATACTATGGAGACACATACTGGAAACAAAAATGTTTTATTCCTTACAGTGTTGCCACTGGTCGCTATGAAACTGCTGAGTTTTTAATCAAAAGTTCGTTAAAGTTTTACAGAATATGAAATAGACAATAAAAACAAATTCTAGGTTCCTGGATTCGGGCTTCCAAGTGTTCGGGGGGAGGACTATATTATCCAAAATTTGATGACTCTAAGTAACGCTGTCTTTTCAAAATGCGAAAAACATGCATACGTCCATTTAGATTCCCATTATTTAATTTGTTTAAATATAATACAGGGCGATAATATTGGTGGCAACAGTTCGTAAAAGTGATTCCGGCATTTAAAGTGATTCAATGCAAAATGCCGTTTCGAAACTAATAGCTTTCTGGGCTAACGCCCATTTAGGCCTTAAAAAGGAATTATAAAATTAAAAACATTGAAATAAATTCCGAAACTTTTCAGATTTTATAATTCTTTTTTTTTATGTTTTGTGTTGTTACCTTTATTTATTAAAGAGCATGTTCTTCGCACTTAAACAATATAAATTCCAATCTAACAGCAATATTATAAAATATTTAAAAACAGCGTATCTTTAGAATTTCCGAAAAACAGCGTATCTTTAGAATTTCCGATAAACAGCCTCGCACGCTGGAAATAAAAATGCTTTATTCTTTACAGTGTTGCTATTCTTGCTTTGAAATTGTTTAGTTTTCTAATAACAAATTCGTTAAAGATTTACAAACTTTCAAATATCTAATAAAATAAATTTGAAATTAAAAATTCGGGTTTCCAAGTGCACATGCTGGGGTAGAGGATTACGTTATTCAGAATTTGATGACTCTAGGTACTGTCGTTTTTTCATAATGGGAGAAATATACATTCATACAGCTTCTTCATTATTTAATTTCTTTAAATATAATGCTGGACGATAACATTTGGTGACAACAATTTAAAAGTTGGTTCACAGTTAAGAATTGAGACCTTCGGTATTATGTTGATTATTATCTATTTTCATCTGCTAATGTTTTTTCGCTTTTGTGTAAATTATTGTCGTTTGACGAAACGCGTAATGGAGTTTACTTATGTACGAGTTGAAGCGCTTTTCCATTGACAAGTCCGCAAAAAACTCGACGTAGGCTAAATTGCCATTTACTGCCATTCTTTGTAATTTGTCAGGTGTTTTACTTTAATTTTGATTGTGCTTTGTATGTTTTTTTCCGTGTTAAAAAAAATTTAAATGTTGATCTTCTTGAACACCAACATTTAGTTTTTAGTTTTTTTGCGTTATTTTCCTTTTGAGTAATTAATTTTGTTATAGTTTTTTAAACTCTGGAACGTAGGTATCAAATTTACTTTTAGGTGATTGCCTTTAGAATTTTTCTCTTTTTGCTAGGAACTTGTATGTCTAATTTACTTTTAGGCAATTACTTTTAGAATTTTACTCCCTTTGCTTGCCTTTAATTTTAATTTTGCAGCTCAATGCGCAAAATTCTTGACCAAAAGGTCTCTTAGTTTTACTACTACTTAAAATTTTATTACCTATAAATTTAAACCTATAAATTTTATTACCTTTTTAGCAGCTGTTAGCGCAAAAAGTGTTTTACTTGAATTGTTGTTTTTAGGTTCTACTGGCTTTAGCATAAAAAGTAGATTTATACTCATTGTAGTTCCGGTTTTCACTTTAGGTTAGTCTTCCTAGCAAAAAAAGAGCACTCTATAGAAACAATTTGCTTTGTAAATGTTGTAAGTTAAATGCCACGCTTGCGCCTTCTAAAATCTTAAATCAACAGACCCTATGAAAAACTTATAACTGTATATACCAAATTACTTGTAAGGTGTGATCCCTTTCGTATATAGATCAGAGAAAAACACTCTTAATCTCAGAATTAATAACCATAGGTCACATGCCAAAAAATTTAAAACAGTTCACAACAGCAATTTTCACGAAAAACACCAAACTGCAATTCTTGAGCATTTCAAAAGCCACAGTTTTGACAACATAGAGATTTCTATTCTTGATATTGTACCCGACACAAAATTAAGGCTCTTTAGGGAATCTATCTACATCCTTCAAAATAAGACACTTTATCCCTATGGATTAAACGAACGTCTCAATAAAACTACTATTAGACAAGCAGGAGATCCTATTTACGGGCAATTTATATTTTTGGGTACTAAAACTTCCAGAGGAAAAAGAGGAGGAAATTCAAGCAGTAATATATTGTATTCTTCACAAGATTTGAAATTTATTGTTAAAAAGTATGTATTTTCCTCCAAAAGAAAGCTTTTGCAAAAGATTCAATTAATTTGTAACATGGTTTTAAAGATTTCACACTTTGGAAGCTCCTAGAAGAAATTGCGAAACATGCAACAGCTTTCCCAATTGTCAACGATTTAATTATCGACTTTTGCAATTATAAATTGAAGAGAAGTAATTTCTACCATAAAAAAATTTACTATGCAATTCAAACATCCATTTTATGATCAGCTTCAAATTCCTCAAATCTTCAAAAATCTTCTTCTGCTCCCTTGCCAACAGTTACAAGTAACTCCTTGTTTTAAGTTTGAAAAAACTTTAGGAAATTTTGTAATTAACCCCCACGATGTAACTGCTGATAGCAAATGTGACTGCCAGCTTCAGCATTGTAGTAAGTACATTGATCCTTTTCACAAGCACATCATTACAGGAGATCTTAGCATCGTTCCAGATAGTCAATTAAGACAACTCTTACAACTGGGAATGAAATTTCGTCCCCCTTTCGATCTGTACAAACGTTATTGCTTTAAACAATTCAGCAATGATCTTGTTAAATTTATTGTTTTAGCTAGCAACCGCACTAACCTGCCAACTGTTACTTTTCTTGAATGGAAAGCTGTTGTTCTTGAGAATTTTGAAATTAAGTTGTCTACTCTTTCACGTTTTGGGCAATTTCACAATAAGCAACATCTTGAAGCTCAAATTAAGATTCTACAAGAACAATTCATCATCACTAAAATAGACAAAGCTAGTAATAATTTTAGTGTTATCTGAAAAAAGTTTTGTTGTGAACTTCTCCATAATGTGCTTCACAGCACGTGCACTTATCAACACGTTGCTACTAGCACCACTATTCTAAAGAAACAATTTACTGCCCTTTACAAAAGACTCAAAATACGGAACAACAAGTTAAATAACACGTTTACTAATCTCTATGCCTTACCCAAATTTCATAAAAAACCTATTAAATTTAGATTCATAGCCAATAGTACCAAAAGTTTTTAAAAAGAAGTTGATTATCTCTTTCTACTGAAGAATGGAACCTTTATCTTAACAGTGCACTTTTTAACAATTATTTGCAATTTAATAACATTATCTTTAAACAAGTACAAGGAATTCCAATGGGCGGTAATTTTTCAACTGCAATCTGTGAACTCTTCCTATTTACTCAAGAATTTAAATTTGTTCGTTCACTTAAAGACGAAGAACATAAGTATTTCTAACACATCTATCGCATTGATGATGTTATTGCCTTTAATAACTTTTGCAAACTTGAAAATGCTAATATTTACCCTGCTTGCCTCAAACTTAATACTACTAATACATTTCAAAATGAAGTAGTTTACCTAGATCTACATATTCTTAATTACAATCAAAATAAAATTTATGATAAACGTAGGAACTTCCATTTTCAAACATTAAAACTCACACACTGGAATTCTAACGTTTCAAAAAGGGTCATCATCAATACTATTAATGCACAACTTCTCAGAATTAAAAGAATCTGTAATAACAATGAACTCCTTCAAGAGGAAATTCTCTACTTCATTAAAATTTCACACAACACTCTTATTCCTCAAACAGTAATTAATAATTCCTTAAAAAATGCTGGCATTTACATTTTATTTTAAATTATTTGGATTAGATAATGAATTTTTTTACTTGAATCCTCAAGGAAGATAGATGATGGATGGCTAATTCAGATGATTTAATGTAAAAATGTAACAGGGTTCCTCTTACTGTTACTTTTGTTCTCTCTTAGATATGAACAAAACTTCAATTTAATTATTAAATTTATAATTTAATATTACTGATCTCTGGCCTTGTCTCTTTCTGTTATTAATTTATGGGCCTTTTTCATTTCTGATCTCTTGTAAGCCCTCTAGCAAGAAGAATAACGACTTTTTCTAACAAATTCCTTCTTTTTTTCCAATTTCCACTGCTTTCAGGCCAGATTTAACATTTGCTTGTGCGGCCATTTTGTTCTGCCCCTTCAAACATTATTTACGTAACTCAGCAGTTTACTGGACGCCATTTTGTTGAAAAAGCTTCCATATTCGACCTTCTAAGATTGATCTCCTGTGTACCCCCCGACCTTTCTCTCCAGATGTCCACACTGGCGGTATCTGGCCGTCATATGAACAAAACTTAATTTTGCTTCTTTTGTTGATGTAGAAATATGTCGTGCATTTTGGTGAATAAAAAGGGTTTTTCACTTCATTTTGCCGCAGAATGTCTGTTTTGTGTTTTATTTTACGGAAATTAAAGTCTTTAATTGTTTCGTTGCAAACCCCAGATGGGGAAAATATTCTCTCTATATGAAAAAATAGCTGTTCCACATGTGCGTAATAATAAATAAATATAAGCTTTAGGAAGCAAAACTGTTGCCCAGACATTCTTGAATATTCAGATAGATTGTGATCATATTATCCCGGGTATTCGTTGAAATTAGTTGAATTTTTGTTGAAAAGCTTACTTCTACTTCAATGGATGTTTGATGTAATTTCTAATATTCGCATTTTAGCATGTATATTGACACACAAATATTCTTGAGAAAACCTAACTGAAGAAAGATAAATCTAATCAGGATCAATTCTGCACAATTTTAAAATTCGTTATGATTTGCATTTTTTGAGTGCAAACATAGTTTTTTCTTTTCATGTTTCAAAACTTTCATCATTATAAACTCTTTAAAAATAACTGCATATTATTATACTGAGAAATAAAATTTAAGAATGTAGTGAATTTTGGGAAATAATCTTAATTCAATGTATCGAAAACCAAATAAATATAAATAAAATATAAATAAATATAAATATAAATATTTAAAAATTCATCTTTCTGTATTAGGAAAATACACTGAAAGTAATACTGATAGAAAATGTTTAGTAAAACTATTCGTTACCACTATTTAACTAAATACTATTTTGAAAAAATATTTTCAATTTTCCGACTGCACATACAAAAACTCATATTGCATAAAACGCATCAAGAGCGAAGGAGCTCACTGCGTAGACATTTTCTTTGCTCTTCCCACGTGCAACGTATATAGGAGCCAATTTCCTTCAGAAATTCCTCCACGAAGACATCCTTATCCTTAGGCAAATAACCTTTGAGTGTTTTGACACAATCAAATTAAATAAAATTTTAAAAATAAGTAAGCACCAAGAGCATTCGACTAGTGTCTATGTTTAATTCCTTCTATATATGCAGAGAGAAAGAGCTAAAGGCATAGAGACTAATAAAACCCATAAGAATCAATTTATCAAAATCCGATTTTTTTTTCATTAATGCTGTTATAATTTTTCAATACGAAAATTTCTAAGAGCAACTGTTTATTTCCTCTTAGCATCCCCAAAACTAAGTAGTAGAATAGTA
>KK117485.1:110483-126178 GCA_000611955.2 Stegodyphus mimosarum
TGGGAAATAATCTTAATTCAATGTATCGAAAACCAAATAAATATAAATAAAATATAAATAAATATAAATATAAATATTTAAAAATTCATCTTTCTGTATTAGGAAAATACACTGAAAGTAATACTGATAGAAAATGTTTAGTAAAACTATTCGTTACCACTATTTAACTAAATACTATTTTGAAAAAATATTTTCAATTTTCCGACTGCACATACAAAAACTCATATTGCATAAAACGCATCAAGAGCGAAGGAGCTCACTGCGTAGACATTTTCTTTGCTCTTCCCACGTGCAACGTATATAGGAGCCAATTTCCTTCAGAAATTCCTCCACGAAGACATCCTTATCCTTAGGCAAATAACCTTTGAGTGTTTTGACACAATCAAATTAAATAAAATTTTAAAAATAAGTAAGCACCAAGAGCATTCGACTAGTGTCTATGTTTAATTCCTTCTATATATGCAGAGAGAAAGAGCTAAAGGCATAGAGACTAATAAAACCCATAAGAATCAATTTATCAAAATCCGATTTTTTTTTCATTAATGCTGTTATAATTTTTCAATACGAAAATTTCTAAGAGCAACTGTTTATTTCCTCTTAGCATCCCCAAAACTAAGTAGTAGAATAGTAAAATATACTAATATTTTCTTAGATTTTAAAGAAAACAACATCATTAAGGCACAATTAATTAACTCGCAGCTTTCTTTACTTATTGCTATACACAAAAGCGAAAAATTACACGACAGAAGCTTAGACGTCTGTGATTATGATTAGCAAATAAACAAGTTTTTTACTTCATGTTTAGTTCTGTCATATCAAGTACGTTGTGAAATATTATTTATATTCGTACTTTCAAATAAAGTCTAGATCAAAAATACCCAAAGCTGCAAATAAAGTAAAAAATTTATTAAAAAAATAAGGAAAACATATCGAAAATCATACTATTTCAGCGAGAAAATATTCTATCCTAGGCAAGCAATCATATGTAAGAGGTAAATTAAATAATTAAAGCGAAGGTTATTAGAAACACAAAAATATTTTGATATTATACCCACTTGCATATAAATTGCTCATAAAAACTTAAATAAATAAATATATATAAATACGTACGCATGCATACATAAACATACGGGTTTACGAACAGAAAAAAAAATTAAACATTTATAATTCTCTTCTTTTAATGTCTTGAATTGCGGTTTTTCACAAAATTTAATAACGTAAATCCCGACTAAAGCGAACAAGTACTGTTAAGTCGGATAACAAAGCTAACATGTACCGTCTTGAAAAACTACCAAAGGGCAAAGTTTTGACAGTGATTGATATTTTCACAGCCGACACTAATCAGTTCAAGTGATGATTCTCCGCAGGTGTGAGAGGATGAAAAAAACTACTTCACGCTTTCCGTGCATTCAGTGAAAGAAACAATGCGCGCTTTTCGAAAGCTTTGTTGACAAAGTTGGTGACGCTTTCGGAAAAAATACCTTAACTTTACCAAGACCTCCAGTCTTAGACTCAAAATCTTAACTTGGTTTTTGTATTATTTGCTTCATTTCTGGTTAGGTTGACCCCTAGACTATGACTATGACTATGACTATGACTCACTATGACTATGACTCACTTTAATTTTAAAGTTTATTGTTGTTACACGAGTTGGTGTATAAAGTTTAACGTGTTTTGTTAACGTACCCATTTTTCTTTTTTGAATCCATATTTCTCACTCTGATGGTAAAGACGTTTATGTTGTTGAAGAAATATGAATTTAGCTGTGTAATTATTATACTTCAACTATAGATACATTCTTAAGAAAAACATGAATTTAGCTGTGTAATTATTATACTTCAACTATAGATACATTCTTAAGAAAAACATGAATTTAGCTGTGTAATTATTATACTTCAACTATAGATACATTCTTAAGAAAAACATGAATTTAGCTGTGTAATTATTATACTTCAACTATAGATACATTCTTAAGAAAAACATGAATTTAGCTGTGTAATTATTATACTTCAACTATAGATACATTCTTAAGAAAAACATGAATTTAGCTGTGTAATTATTATACTTCAACTATAGATACATTCTTAAGAAAAACATGAATTTAGCTGTGTAATTATTATACTTCAACTATAGATACATTCTTAAGAAAAACATGAATTTAGCTGTGTAATTATTATACTTCAACTATAGATACATTCTTAAGAAAAACATGAATTTAGCTGTGTAATTATTATACTTCAACTATAGATACATTCTTAAGAAAAACATGAATTTAGCTGTGTAATTATTATACTTCAACTATAGATACATTCTTAAGAAAAACATGAATTTAGCTGTGTAATTATTATACTTCAACTATAGATACATTCTTAAGAAAAACATGAATTTAGCTGTGTAATTATTATACTTCAACTATAGATACATTCTTAAGAAAAACATGAATTTAGCTGTGTAATTATTATACTTCAACTATAGATACATTCTTAAGAAAAACATGAATTTAGCTGTGTAATTATTATACTTCAACTATAGATACATTCTTAAGAAAAACATGAATTTAGCTGTGTAATTATTATACTTCAACTATAGATACATTCTTAAGAAAAACATGAATTTAGCTGTGTAATTATTATACTTCAACTATAGATACATTCTTAAGAAAAACATGAATTTAGCTGTGTAATTATTATACTTCAACTATAGATACATTCTTAAGAAAAACATGAATTTAGCTGTGTAATTATTATACTTCAACTATAGATACATTCTTAAGAAAAACATGAATTTAGCTGTGTAATTATTATATTTCAACTGTAGAAAAATTCTTCGGTGTTTAATTTAATTTTGTTAATCAAATGTCAGATTTTTGCGATTCGTTTTCACAAGCCAAAATTTTTTTATAGACTTTTTTTCGAAATACCCTGGAGAAAAAAAAGAATATATCTTCCGATTCTCAGATTGCTTATCTCTGCCAGACAGTTGTCTGGGAATTCCTTAGCTAAAAGCCAAATTCTTCACCCTCTTTCTTAAGGTCTTTTTTTTTGTATGCATTTGTGCTGCGCAGGGTTTTTTGTCACGAGGGTGACTTGGAGTCCGTTAGGCTTCCACCCATATGAGTGGCACCCTGAACGAGGCTAAGTTCAGGAGTGTGTTTATTTCATTTGTGGCGAATAGTTGATTGACCCCATGTTCTGAATGAATACTTACAGCTTCAGGATGTCCGCCAATGACTGGTTACCTCTGAAGATCTTTTGCACCTTCTGCCATGGTTACTCCTCTTAGGGTTGTCTAACATTTGGCGACTTTTGGAACACCAAACATTGCCAAGCTGGGGGCTGGCGAGAAGAAGAAAAAGAGCCGGCAGCGGTTTTCAGAGGAGGGGAATCGGAAGACAGGCGAGAAGCATCGTGCTTTTGCCTGGCACAAAATGGCTGCAGAATTTTTCGAAGAGGAAACCGCCGAGAAACAGGAGCGTAATACTTGTTTTGGTATACATATATTTTGTAATGATATGCATGTCACACGATGTACGATCATGGCACCTATGAGTAAATTAATAATGTTAAATTTAAACGTAATACAACAGTTAAATGGTGCCGTGAAACTTTAAATAAATTTTTTTGGTCCAGTGTATTTAAAATTTCTTTTTGGGCTAATAGTTGGTGACAGTGAAATTATTTAATCCTTGAATTCGTTTATTTTTGTTTTGATAATTACAATAGTTTATATTTCTTACTTAATGTTTTTGTGAGTGCTTGTTAAAAGCATTGACCTTGCTTAATTAAGTTTATACTATTTTAGTTACATATACGTATTTTGCTGTACTGTTTACCAGTGTTAAATTTTACACTAATTTAGTTATATTGTATTTTGTTACGCTGTTATAAGTTAATTATTGTCACTATGCCAATAAGAGGAAGAGCTTAACAAAAGCAGCAACTAGAATGTCTGTAATTAACCGTCTTACTGTGGATCAGAATCCTCAGCCTACTGCAAGTAGGAACTCAGTTTTTGGGGCTGACCCCCTTCTGCCTATTCCCCCTTTTACTGGGGTGGAAGGTACTACTCAGTGATTTTATTGAGAGAGTCAATTTAGTTGCAGCACATGTAGACTAGGCTGACTCTGATAAGTTGACTGCTCTTCGTGTGAAATGATATGGTGAAGCTGCTGCCAATAACCCTCGTCTCAAGAATGAGACCAGTTTGGTGACTGTGGTTGATGCTTTAAAGGATAGATTTGCTACTGTCCAAAATTTACATGCTAACATTAGAGCATTAATTCAAGCTTTTCAGAAGCCTAGAGAAAGTGTTAGGCAGCTTGTTGCTAGGATAGAGGCCATCCCTTGTGAAAGAGTACCTGTAGATAAAATGGAAGATCCCACTGTGGAGAGTCAGAGATTTGATTTGCTTTTGTCTTTTTTTTTTTTTTGAGGGTCTTCATTTACATTTGAGGTGACTGCTCTTACCACAAAACATATTTAGCACCTAAGAAACATGCTATAGCAGAGGAAGAGGTTTGGTTTAAAACCCATGCAAAGGAGCTTAATAATGATCACGCTGTAGAAATAAATGAAGTTTCCACTCTATGTGTTACAGTTAAGGCTGCTCGGCAGTGCATATTAAGTATTGGTTTAATTACTCTAGCAATGTTAGCATTATGTTTGTATGCTCATGGCACCGATGAATAAATTAATAATGTTAATTCTAAAAGTAATACAACAGTTATCTTCAAAATGTAGATATCGTAGACCTATATATAAAATCGATGGCATGAGCTGTATATTGATTTTTTTTTATTTTTCTAACAAGTGATTTTTATTCCTTAAGCTGAGCTCGCCGCTGACTGACCCTATATTTCTCACATAACACGGATGTAAACAGCACCAATTTTTAGTTACAGTAAATTAGTTTCTCGTTTCTAGATATTTTTAGTTTTTCAATATTTCTAAGGCGTTTGGTCATTTAAGGCTTAAAGGGTTATTCTACACACTAATTGTCCACTGTTTCCCAAGTTAAATCATTCATGTCATTAGTTCCTATGTTAAGGATGATACTTCGTTATTCTCTACAACATTTCTTATTCTAGAAGGCGGCAAATACTTGCAGGCATACCCCGCTGTATTTGTTCTATTTTAATTCAAGTGCTAGATTAATTTTAAAATGAACTATTTTTAGAACTGATTCATACTATCCAAGAGAAACAGAGTTAAAACTTTTAGAAGTTAATTTATGTGTGTCTGTTCATAATTGGGCTGTCTCAATGCATCTAAAAAAGTTCGAGACGTCTGAAGAATTAATATAACTCGCACTCAACAAATCTCGAAACATGTTATAAAGTTATAAAGGACTATAGCTTTTATTTCACAACTCTAAAACTTTTCAACACTCACGCCACAATGGCGGGAACACTCTCACTTCACAAAGTGGGATCATATGCCGGACTTTTCCCCTTTTTGCACAGCACAGCCCTCTGGAGGCAATTTCTATTTTTCGCAGTTCATAAACCAAGGAGTAAGATTGAATATCATTTCTCCCATTGAAACTGAAAATTTGAATAGGAGAATATCACAACAAATTTTTCACAACTTGAATAGTAATTATATATAATAATAAATGCATGTTACAATAACACTGTATAACAACCAAAATAAAAATAATTACAGTACAATTACAAGAATATCCTATAGTCTAACTATTGATTTGGCAAAATACATATATGACGACTAGTTCTTCTAAGAAATTTTTCGTCTGACAACTGTAAATTGACAACTCTTACCTGTCCGTCCTTGCCTGGAAGTATCTCCAATTCTAGAATCGTTTATAAGAATAATAAGTCTTGATCATCTGTTGTTCTCACATTTTTTAAGTGCAACAGTTCCAATGTTAACATTATTTTTGTCAAACTGCCACTTTGATCTTTAATGTAAATTAATAAGATAATCTTGTTGCCACAACTGCCAAATGTTTTTAACATAATTAGTTATTTTTTGTTACTTTGAAAGCCTGTTCTAGGAGATATACATTAAAATTGGCTCAAGTATAGAGCTGATTTCTTGCAGATAAAAAAGTGGCCGGGGAACAAAACTCTATTCATTAGGATCAGAACACATAGGAGAAAGGAAACGTGAATTCAAAAACTCTTCGATTTTTATCACAATTGTTCAAAACGCCTCTGTACTTAAATTAATATTTCCCACGACACGTTTCAAATGGTATTTGAATTTGGGAGGGATGAACTTCTAGTCAATAGCTTCGGAAGATAAATATCCTGAAAGACGTTCATCAGGAGAATTAACAGTATTAAACAACTCTTTTAATTCTGCTGCTGCTGATACAAATGTTTGTGCGTTATCCACAAAACGTTTTCTAGATTTGCCTCTTCTAGGGCAAATAAGCGTTTTAAGGCAAGAAATAAAAGTTTGCGTCATTAGTTCTATTACGATTTCCAAATGAATTGCACGGGTTGCGAATCAAACAAATATCGCAACAGAAACCTTATTAAACAGACAGAACAGCAAACGGCGAAATAAGCAGCTATTACAAATTTTTCAATATTTACATAACAAGAACAATACTGCATAATTTGGTTAAATAATAATATCAATAACATAACAATAATATCAGTAGTATATCAATAACATAGCAGTTGGCATATTAAGTAACATAATAGCTCTTTTTGGTAACATTTTGATTACAATTAATTTTGATTAAGTAAATACATAATAATATTTTATTACATAGTTATTGGATAAAGTAATAGTATTTATGCTGCCTTTAAATTGCCCCAATTTGTCAGATTTGTAGTTACTTTCTAGTAGTTGTTTGAACCATAGTTTGGCATTTTCTGATGTACATGGTTGAAAATGTTAATTCTTTGATTATATCGCATTCAAACATATAATGATAGATAGTTTCTGTATTTCCACTATGCATTTAGCTGTGTGATATCAATTAAAGAGATGCAGATATGATGCAAAAGGACCATGGGCTGTTAAAAAGAATGTTATGGCGCGGCTAGTTGAGATAAGGTGTCTTGTCAGAAGTAGATATGAATTTGGAGGTTCTTCTACTCTTTTCTTCTTGTGAATACTTTGCATTCCAGAGTGATAAAGTATCTTTTTTTAAACTTGATTTTAAATAAGAAATTGGGTAAGGTATGGTTATCGGTTGCTTATTAAGTACAGCTTTACTCTGGGTTTTGTATTTCATAAGAAGTCGCCCACCAAATTGATGCCTGTATCATTAAAGGCAAAATTTTCATTAACATTCTCAATGGCAGATTTCCCATTAATCAAGCTGAAGTTGCCTTAACAGTTGACAGAATGTAAGATTTCAATAAAAGATGAATGTCACCATATAAGCAAGCTATAAGGCTCAGCAGATTCTAATACATTTTTCAATGTCGTACTTGTGCGAAGCTGGGTTTTTGACGGAGACTGGAATAAAAGTAAGCATAGGGCAAAAATCAAAGTTAAAGAGAGGAAACGGGGGTGGCAGCACTCAATTTATTTCTACGACTTGAGAAAACGGGCGGTGATTTGTAGACTCATCTTCTAAATTAATTATTTATTTTACATTGATAAAGTTAAATAATGCAAATTCACGAGCTTTATTTATTTTTAATCTCTTACTTACAATTAATCATACTCTTACTTAGAGTAGGGCGCCACGGAAAAATTTTAACTGAAAAATGGCGCTGCGACTCGAAAACGTTTGGGAACAAAAAACACTCAGTGTTAAAAATGCTTGAATTAGAGCGTACTAAAATATTGCAATATCGAGCAAAGATGTTCTAAATGCGGAGACACAAGACAAATCAGAATAAATTGTACAACTGTGTAATCTTGTTGTATGAATTGTAAACAAACAAATTAAAAGTATAAACTGAATCTCATGACGCTAATTCTGTTCATGCTGCTAAAACCAAATCGTGCAGTTGTTTAAAAAGACAATTAGAAATATATAAAAAAATTGTGGATACATTCCGTATTCAGTTGAAAATACAGTACTGCAAGAGTGCGAGTTTACAATTCAGTGCAAATTTACATTTAGAAAAATTCCCGGTATCTGGTTGGATTCAAGAATCATATACATGTAAAATAAACTGCTGGTTTTCTAATATAGTTGATATAACAAAGACTAATCCAAAAGCGGCAATTAAAGCATCTTATTTCGGTCTCTTAGTCTTGGAGACCTATTGTATAGAGTACATTGCAGCAGTTCTAATTGCAGAGCCCGATCTATTTATAGTTTGCTCTGACTATTATCCACCATCTATGAGTTTAGATGATATACTAGTGGAAATGCAGTCTTTGCCAGAAGTTTAATAACACTTCAGTTTCGCGTTTCGCACTTATTACAACATGGCAAAAGGGAAAAGCATCTCTCCTTTGTAACTTTAAGAAATAAACAAACAAGATGATTAACTTACAATGAATTTTCAGGAAACGGTGGAAGACATCATTTCCTATCACTTTCCACAAGATGATATGCTGGCAGCTACTGCGGAACATGCTTCAATAGGACAAAAAGCTGAGTTTAGTATTATAACTCAAAATCATGTCTACTTTACACATAATGATATTAAAGATATCTTTAAAATGGCAAGTAAACGTAGAGCACAAGGCATCGATGGAATTACTTTAGAATTATTTGAAGGACTTTTTCTGAGTCATGGAACGTCGCTAATTTAGTTCTATTTCTCAAAAATGGAAAAGTTAAATCAGATCCTACTGCCTACCGACCGATATGCCCTCTCTTTAAGTGGAGTAAAGTTTTAGATAAACTACTAGCACAAAGACTATTTATACTTTCTCTTGAACAATTACATCAACATAAATTTGGATGTACGTCAAATAAAGGAAAAGTAGATGCATTGAACAGTTCTATAATCATCATAAAAAACAATTACACTCGAAATTGGCGCACTTGTGTAGTTTCTCTAGATGTGATGTCCGATTTTAATAATCTTTGCTTGTTGAGTCAACCCGCCATGCTCCGAGGTCTTAATTTTCCAGCAGCTCTATACAATTTACTGAAGAATTATCTTCATAATAGAAAAGTTACCTACAAAAGAGATGATATCAATGACTTCAAAAATTATTACAAAGCAGCACCTCAAGGATCTAATTTAGGTCCAATTTTGTGAAACATTCTGGCTAATACTGCACTAAAATGAGACTTACGAAATGATGTCACTCTTGAAGAATATGCCGATGATTTCATCGTCATTGTTGGCTGTGGAAATTGAGCTGACTTACGAAAGCGAAGAAAGCATTAGAGAATAAAGAAACATGGAATGACAAATATAAACTTAGTTTTAATAGCATTAAAATAAAAATGATAACACTTCCTGGGGCTTCAAAACTGGTAAAAATCGGCAAAGATTACCATAGAAGAATGTCCTACTCGAAATAATGATACGTTAAAATATATAGGGTTCGTTGTTTATAAAAAAAAACTTAACCTGGATTCCGCACCTCTTGGAAATAAGATATCGAAGATACGCAATTGTAAACTACTTAAATTGTCCTATGACGCATAAATGAGGACTTAGAGGGTAAACATGGGAAAAATTGTACTTAAAAGCAAGTGTAAGATTAATGTCATACCGTTGTTTATATGGTGGCATTATAGCGGCACGATAAGAATAACAAATAAGTTGCTCCAAATAAACGAATGGTATTACTACTATATATAAGCAAAGCATTTTTTGCTACACCAATACCAGCTCTTCAAGTTCTTGTTGGTGAGCTTCCACTGCATGTTAAAGCAGAATAGAAATCAAAGTTACTCCGTTTCTTTCACTTTCAAGAGGACTGCATTGTAGATGAGTTAAATATACGAAGTTCTGGAGTGGAAGCAAAAGTCCCAAAATTGAGCAAACATCCAGCTCAATACACAGCAACTGTATGGCATATGGATGTTCCGAAAGAAATGGGAACAGAAAATATTTTTTTTTCGTACAGAGTTGCCATTGCTCGCTTTAAAATCGTTGAGTTTGTTAATCAAAAATTTATTAAAGTTTTACAAATTATGAAATAGATAATAAAACAAATTTGAAATTCCAAGTTCGGGCTTCCAGATGTCCATATTCTATTGGAAGACAACGTAGTTAAAATTTGATGTCTCTAGGTACCGTTGCTTTTTCGCAGTGTGAGGAACATACATATATTCATGCAGATTCTTCATTATTTAATTTCTTTAAATATTTGCTGGCAGAAATTAATAGTCTTTCTGCTGGCAACAATTAATAGTTTAACAATAATTAATAGTCTTTCTGGGCAAATTGCTTCTTTGTAATAACACATTTTAATAAAATGGCAAAGAAGATAAGATGAGGCAGTACAGAAAGATTAACTTCCCTCAAGTATCCTTAAAAAGTACGGAGCATCAGCACATCTAGCACATGCTAAACAGTACATTTAGCAACGCCCATTACTTTCAAGTTGTTTGGTCGAAAGATTCTCTTATGTTCCTCGACATTTTGGTCACAAGTAACACATCCAATTTCAGTACCACATTTGACCGTAAGCCTTCATTGGTTTGCTTCCACCACAATTCAAATCATATCATCCGACTAAACAGAAGTTAGCTTCATTTTATTCCTATGTTTTCTGTGCACTTCAAGTTTGCTCCTCCAAACTGGCTCTTGATCAAGAACTAAATTATTTAAAAGCCGTAGCTATTGACAGGAGCTTTTCACCCAACAATCAAGCAGTTAAAAAATTCTCAACTCAACGCACCAAAAGGCACGCTCTTGTTTTAGGAGATTCTAAGTATTCTGTTGTAATTCCTTTCTTTCCATTAATTAGTTATAAAATTGCCCGCATTTTGCATAAATTTAACTTCCAGGTCGGTTATTCTCCTATTAATACAGTTCCGAGTTCCATACTCAAGGACCCCATTCCGAATTTGAATTCCTGGGGTATTTACAGAATTCCTTGTCAGTGTGGTTTAATTTACATTGGTCAAACTACGACAGCCTTAAAATTTTGAATTAAGGAACATGAGGCATACGTTAGAAGAAAGGAAGAACAAAAGTCCTCTGTTGACCAGCATTATTGGCCCGAAAATCACACCTTCAATTTTTCTGAAGCCAACATTATTCAGAAAACATCTTCCAGTTGTGAATTGGATTTTCTAGAGACGTTTCTTATTCAAAAAAACTTTTCTATTCTAGTTAACGATCATAATTCCAATACATCTTTGTCTTTAGGCTTTAAGGAAATCATGTTTTAGTTCTCGTTTCATTAGCAGATGGCGCCAGTAGCTTAACTCCTGACCAGCCATTCTTATCTTATCTTATCTAATGACTATATCTTATCTCGTTCACTTGTGCTTTGATAGCTGAGGATAATGTTTAGTTAAATCCATGGAAACTAGTCCTGTAAAAATTTGTAAATATAAACACTGATTTTTGTTGTTTGACTTCTAGATTAATACTTGTTCGGCGTGTTATTCCAACTTAATTAATTCTAACTTAACTACCGTCCTACAGGATACCGGGGCTCAATGCAGGTTCATATCGCAGGAGTTCTTTAAAAAGCATTTATGTCGTTATAGATTGTTTAAAACAAGGGACAACGGGTTATAGCTCCCCAAGGCAAACAGTATGGCAAACAGCTTGTGAAAAGTGGGGCTGCATATTCATAGAAAGAATGTGGTGCAAAAAATCAATTTTTTAGTGGTAAAGAATTTGTTAACCACAGTTACATTGGGGGTCGATTTCTTAAGCCCAGCTAGCGCAAAAATTAATTTCAAAGATTCTACTTTACAGGTCAAGATAGACAAAAACTGAAGAATAAAAAGCCGCAGTCCTGGAACTGGATTTAAATCATTTCGAAACAGGAGAAAGAGAAGAAATTGAAAGTCTGGTAAGACATTTTGTACAGTTATTCGATGAAAAGCCTGGCTTCTGCCAGATTGTATCACACAGTAACGACACTGGTAGTGAGCCCTCAGTTCGGTGTAAACCGTATAGGTATGACCGTGTGAAGGAAGACATTCTCGAACGACACATTAAGAAAATGCTTCGAGAGCAAGATAATTACGCCAAGTACCTGCCCCTATGGAAGTCCAGTAGTTTTGTGTAGAAAAAAAATGGACTGCCACCAGCAGACATGAACGGATGGAGATCCGCAGTCGACTAACGGAAATTAAATAGCATAACCCACATAACGAAATACCCCACATATATCCTCCCCATAATAGATGCAATTATAAGAAAGATTCGTTGTACGAAATATCTGACCACACTATACCTGACGTTAGGCTATTTCCAGATTGCAGTAAAACCCGAGGATGTCGAAAAAACCGCTTTTATTACAAAGTCAGGCGTATATGCCTTTTTGAAAATGCCGTTTGGCTTAAGCGAAACTCCGGCAACATTCCAAAGGTTATGGACATTCTTTTAAGGCCAGTCTTGGGCAAATGTGCAGTCACCTATCTCAATGATACTATTGTTACTAGTGAGGCCCTAGAGAAACCCATTAAACATTTAGAGGAAGTTTTTATATTATTAAATGAGGCAGGTCTGAAAATTAATCCAAAGAAGAGCAAATTTGCCGCCAAGGAATTGAGATACCTCGGCTATAAAATCTCGAAAAACGGTATAGAAACTGACAACTCTAAAATTTGGTCGATCAAAAGCTACCCACCACCAAATACGGCTAAGAAGTTATTATCCTTCCTGGGGATGTGTTTCTATTATAGAGTGTTCATAAAAGACTTTGCAAAGGTAGTTGAACCCTTGCTGGTTCTCAATGAAAACAGTAAATGTAAACTCTTATGAAAACAGTATAAAGATACCGGTTCCGTAGGTCTCGGCAAATTCTTCCAAGAACAGTGACGACTGACAGTTTCAATTTCGGCAATTTATCCATTTCAGCAAGGTGCAGGAGGAGTAAAACAGCCTTTCAGCTTTCTCTTGATCTTCATGCGGCGACAAGAAACCGAGTTTCATGCGTTAACGTTCCCCAAAGGGCTAAATGAGACAGAAAGTTTCCGTTTCAGAAGCCTTCTGCGCGCTAGGAGAGCCCTTTGGCAGTTACTCTGCGTATGATCCATCTGTGACGCTGGTAGCATCTCTTGATTCCCAGATGTTCCAGAATCATGTGGCTGTTCTAACATGTATAGATTTTCTTAATTTTATGCATTACTGCGAAGCTTGTTGGATCGCATTCAAAGATCCATTTGACCTTACTGTCTTACCTTTTTTTAAGGTGGAAGAGCGCTTTAGGTGTTCCTCCGGGAAACGCTGTGGCTGCTCTGAATTCTTCGGCAATTCTTCAGGTGTGTTGTCAACTGCGACGTCATGGACCACGCATGTAGGTCGACTCGTTGATGGTTTAGTGGATTTTGCAAAGATTTCTACCTTCTGTAGTTGCTCCTCTAGTTTTGTGACATCATCTGCTATTCTGCAGAACGCCTCAATTCCCCCTTTACCCGTCCCAAAAACGCGTTCCGGTGGCACTTTCAGTTGTGAAAGTGGCGCACAATTTCATAGTTGTTCCTTGAAATCAGTAGGTGCGGTGCCCTCTTTAGGTTATATTATTACGCTGGATTTCTTGGCCTTCCGTAGAACGTCGGCCAAGACGATTTCCGATATTTTGCTTTGGCTGTTATTCCGCAGGACAAACTGACGAACTGAGAGTTATTTCTCTTTCAGTATTTACCTGCAACTTCTTGAACCAGTGGAGGTTCAATAATTCCAGGGCCTTGCAGCTCTAAGGTCTTAAAGGTGTCAAGGACTACTAGTAAATAGGCCTTGATATCTTGAGGGAACAAAGTCCTGCTGGACCTTCTACTTGCGTCAATTTCACGGCACACTTAATGAAGGGCTAGTAACTTTCCTTTATATGAAAGTGACTCCGAATTCAAGTTTGAGTTAATGTTCAGAATGTTGCTGTGAATCGATGAGTCCGTATCAATCATGTTGCATCAAGAGTTCTTGAGTTAACTTTTGTGTCAAATTAAATTGTCATGCTAGTGTGCGTAGTGTGTATGATCGATCGGTATTGTAAGAAGTTATAATGTAAAATTGTGTACACATAGCAAAATGTTATACGTAGCTACTATGACATTATGATATGCACCAGGATACACGAAACACTTTTAACAGAAAATGGATATGCTAAGCATTTGCAAAATAATGACAAATTTAGCATAAAAGATCACTATGATGGCAGATATTGCAACTAGTATGGCAATAATTATACACGAAGTTGCTAGCGCCACAAACAGCCCTTAGAGAGCCATGGCAGGCAGTGCCCTGATATCTGCTTCTAGACCGTGGGCTCTGGGGTGCTTTTCATCTTGGCCTGGACAAGTGTTCAACTCGTCGCAGGAACCCCTGGTGTTTAGTCCCCAAGCGAACTTGGTACTCATTTTATCGACCCTCGCAAGGAATGAAAGGCTGAATCAAACTTGCCCAGCCCGAGGATCGAGCCCCGGACCTTTGGTGCTGCTGCGCGACGCGCTAACCACTGCGCCACCGGGCCTCTCAAGAGGCAGATACACAAGAAATAAAATGTGGATTAAATTCAATTCAAATTAGTGAGTGGAGGGTGCGGAAGTAGGTTGGTGGCAAAAGATGGATTATTGTGTGGGAAGAGGAACGGAAGTTGTTAAGAGCAGCTATGTTAAACAGGGGCCGAGTTATTTGAGAAATAAGATATTAATTAAGTTCAGTTAATGGATTAAACAAATCAAAGAAAAAAGAGAGGGGGATGGGCCTGCAGGTGGTTAACTTAATGGAAGGTATCTAGAGATAGGTATCTGGGAGGAAAGTCTGGAAAATTCGGTTAGACGACTATACTGTTAGACTAAAATCGGAAGAATGTTAAAGCCAATTAAACTCAACTAAGAAGCGACTTTTAGTGTTTTTAATTAATATACTAGAGGGATAGATAGTTACAGGAACGTGTAGAGATGGGACTAGGATATCTGGTGTCAGCTTTTGAAAGCTCTAGGATTAAAATTTAGACAAAAAATATAAATAAAAATAATATATATGTATATATTGAAATTGGAGAGCTAAATGTATTAAATTCGGGAAAAAGGTTCTAGAGCCTGGGTCACTGATTGATAGAACTTCTCTTTAATAGTGCCTGTACTGCAACATTGAACATACAAGCATTTTTATTTTTCTACTAACGAAATCGAATTCGAATTAAATGCTATCAATATTAATATATCACACTTACTATTAAAACACTCTTTAATACAATTAAAGAGTGCTTTAATAGTAAGTGTGTATTACTCTGTGTTTTAATAGTAAGTGTTTTAATAATAAGTGTTAATTACTCTTTAATATAATTATATTAATTTTTTACTGAAATTATTTAATTATTTTTTTAAAAATATTTAAGTGAAATTCATATTTTTTTTTAAATTTTTATCTATTTCTCAGTTTAATTTAACTTTTAAAATAGGAAGTTATTTAGAATGCAGACCCATGTAGTATTAATTTAAAAAAAATTAAAAGTTGTGATATAATAATACAAAACCTGATTATTTAGTGTTGCTACTTGCGAGTGTAAGAAAACGTGGTGTGCTTAGACAAGCGTTACTGCTTAATTAAAAGAATATCATTAAGCTTCGAAAACCGCTCACGGAGTAAACTATAAAACGCAATTCACCTAACTCTCTCCAAACAGCTAAATCTCATAGTTCCATTAAAAACTTGCTCTTCC
>KK117485.1:129420-152255 GCA_000611955.2 Stegodyphus mimosarum
ATATGTATATATTAAAGCTTATCCAAATGTATATATATGTAATAAAGGGGACTTAGATGTGAAAAAAAGCATTTTTAAGATAAAAGAAATTTTATGCTCAAAAAATAAAAACTATGCGCTGGATATTTATACTACTGAAGCGGTAGATATTGTTCAGCGAAATATAAAGCATGCAAATACACATGCACTAAGACACGTGCACGGTACTCGCGTGGGGGGTTGTCTGTTATCTCGTGTCTACCGTGGACGTAAGGCAGAAAGTAACTCAACTATTCCTTAACTTCCTAACTTAATATGCATAGTGTACACTCGAAAACACATCAGAAGCGGAGCAGCTCAACGAATGCTGAAACCGGAGAGCAGATGATTAGAAAATACCTATTGATTTCAATTTACTAATATTACACTGGTGTGCAAAACTTAAGCAACAGCAGGGTTTTTTTGCCATAACTCCACGAGAAATCAACTGAGAGACATGAAATGCAGAAATGAAGGAGAGTATTATGTACGTAAAGGATGACGAAAGCATCGGAGCTGAAAGAGGAATACAATATATACGGTATGGAATCAAACAAAAACAAGCTTTATTGAACGCATAGTATCGTGACTCATGATTGTCTATCCAAGAGAAAGAACAAGAAGCAGATGTTCCTTAATATGGGATATGCCCTCCCCTCACTGCAATGGTTGCTTCGCACCGTCTCCGCATACTCACAACCAGCTGGTGCAACATTTCTTGAGGTAGGAGTGCCCATTCCTCAATCAGCATCTGTTTGAGTTATTGGTGTTCGCCGGAGGATGTAATCGTGCTGCAATGCGTCTCCCAAAAGCATCCCACACATGTTCGATGGGATTTAAAGTACGCTGGCCAATCCATTCGAGTGATATCTTCACTTTCCAGTAGCTTCTCAACAACAAGAGTCCGATGTGGCCGTGCATTGTCATCCATAAAAATTAAGTCTGGGCCAATGGCACCTCGGAACAGACGCACGTGGGGAAGGAGTACCTCCTCACAATAGCGATCCCCGGTTACAGACCCTCTGTTGAAAACGTGGAGCTCAGTTCGCCCGTTCAGACAAGAACTCCAGGAGCACCGTTACGGTGTCTTTCCTTGATGTTACTGTAAAACCGAGTCCCGGGCTCTCTTCAAATCAAAACGCGTTGAGAATCGTTTCTGCTACTGAACCGAATCCCATCCGTAAAGAGGACACGACTCCATTGATCAGTTGTCCAGTTTTTGTGATTTCTGCACCACTGTAAACGGTGGCGTCGGTGGCCAACTTTCAACGGGAGGCAGCGTTGAGGACGGCGGGCGAATAGGCCCCCTTTGGGAAGGCGTCTGGCCACAGTAAACCGCGACACTTGTCACCCCGTTGCTGAGCAATGGCGCTTTCTGACTGCTGTCGGCCTCTTTTCGCCTGCAGGACGATATATCGGTCATCCCCTGCAGATGCCATCCTCAGGCGGCCACCACCAACCTTTTTACAGCTGTACCTGTGGTTTGGAACGCTTTCCAAGCGCGCGAAACGACACTTTTGTTGATTCCGAACTCTGCAGCTACACTGGTGACAGTACGCCCCTCCTCCAGCTTTCCGATCATTCTTCCACGTGTGAAGTCGTCCAGGTTATTTTTTCTAGCCATATTTCACGAACTCACTTACTGGCACTTGCAGCGAATATGTTGAATTGCGTCTCCGTCCTTCCTTTTATTCTACTGTTGAGCTGCGCGCGCCGACATCACGCGTTTTGTGTACGCTGACGTCGCCTCTGGCATTTCGTTCCTGATATTTGCATATGCATGACGTTTCTACTGACTTACGTGTTCATTGTACTGATCTCCAGACCCCCTTTTCTGCAGTTTCATGGCTATCTGCTAAATTTTTACATTGCTGCTTAAGTTTTGCACACCAGTGTACATGAGTACCATCTATGTGAAATTTTAATACTCAATAATTCAAAATAATGATTCCTACAAGGAATATAAGCTGCAGATTAAATGCACATCAGAGTACTTCTCGCCTAGCTCATGGCTGATGCCACAGACATTTATAGAAATTAAAAATATATGCTTGGAGAGATTAACGTGTTCCATCTATTAATATTACTATATCTGTGGACATAACAAATGTTTTCCGGATAAGTGAAGTAAGAATACAAAGTAATGCGAATTTCAAATATCCAATTAAAAGGGGAATTCATAAAAGGAAGAAGAAAATATTGAAAGTTTCAATCATCGATGTTAATTTTGAAAAAAATTCGAAGAGAGGAGAAACTGTGCACTAATTCATTTATTAATAATATATTCCTTAAAAAGTGTTGAATTATTAACATAATAATTATTATTTTATTTTATAGTAGTATTTATTAAGAGAATAATATTTACTTGTACTATTTTATATAAAATTATTTGTTAAACTGCTCTTCTTATAAGAAAATATGACCTTTCAGATAGTCCTTACGAGTAACTGTATCCCCTTTTTTCGGTGCTAAAAGTGGTCATCTCGAAACAACCTTCCTTAGGCAAAATTCATAAAACTTCTATTATCAGAAAGCATAGTTTTTCAATGAAGCTTTTGAAAAGAAATTTCTTTAATGCACACGCATGAGGAAAGTTACAAAAATTTCTTTGCAGCCATCTAATGTCAGCATGAAATGCAAGTTGAGTAAAAATTACTTTTAAATTTTCCCAACACAACGTGGGAGAAAATAACAAATTGGGTAAAAACTGCTTTTATCTACAAAGAGAAAAAGCAGAAAAGCAAAATACAGTGTAAAGCCTAGGAGAAAAGCCATCTTATCTAACTTCCAATATTTCCAGTGCTTCCTAATAGGCAAATATGCGATTGTGCGGAACAACCCGTCTAATCAAAAACCGATATAACGGATTCCCTAATGTGTTCCTATAAATATGTGGTGTACTGTGAAGAATTTTCAATTTCTAGCCCACGACAGCTGTGCTTTTAGAGTTTGGAGTCTTTGATTCAGGTAAGTATTTTTGAATATTTCTTACTTATCAGAGTGAAAAAATGATAAAAATAATCCCAATCAAGAGTGAGGTGATTTGAAATGTGTGATATACTTGTGATCAAATGCCGATAATATAAAAAGGAAAGTGACTAACATAGGTAAGAGACTGGTAGAGTTTAAAGCGTGTGGAGTTTTCTATTTCTGGCTAAAACGGAATTTCACTACCGTAATTCCGTGTATAAGCCAACAGTTTTAGGAACTTTTTCAAAAGTTACATTATGGGGATCGGCTTTTATACGCAACCGCTAATCTCGAAGTTACAGAACTGTCCCTTTTTTTTGTGTGTGTATACAGAGTGTACATATTCAAAGATAATTATAACTTCTCCCTTAAACTATTTATTGGACTAAACAAATAAAGTTATTAAAGCCTTAAAAGAAAAACAATTATCGAAATGCGGTCATTTTCTTGCATGACATACGAAAGGATATGAATTAAAATGTGCAGTAATAAAAAAATTGTAAAAATTAATATAATGAGAAAGAGTAAATAAACAAAAGACATCAGGAAAACCTTACAATCTGTTTTTGAAATTTGATTTTTGATGGTCTACTAAAGAACGGAGCATAAATAACTATCTCATACTCTCAAATACCAGTGTTGAGAGTTGTTGCTATTCCCCATGCAGTGAGATCTTTCTTTCGTGTATAGCTAATGCAACTAATTACGCAGATAAGGAAAAACATGCATTGCTTAACTTTTTTTTTGTTTTTAGTTTACTTTTAGATGTCATATCGAATTCATAACTTTGATAATTAATTATACCATTTGTGCAATTAAGATGTCTCTATATATCCATATAACATAATTTCTTTACAAAATACATTTTCCAAGACATCTAGCCACCTAACAATAAGATCGCTATACCTTCTGTCTTATTCCTTATGTATTTACATATTTTAAGTATTTTTACGAAATTTACTGGAGATTTCTTGAAAATTTCACGGTTTATAGAGAAATAAGAAGTTAAAAATTATATCGTTCCTTATAAAATCGTCAAAATGAGATTCAGGTATTTGAATATGTCAAAGCGTTCGACAGCTATTTGCTTAAGGGAAGAAATGCCTTCGTAGAGGACTTTCTGAGGGAAACTGGCTCGTGTGTTTCTTATTCATGGGGAAACCACGAAGACCAACTATGCATCCAGTCCGTTTGCTTGAGATCAAGCCCGGGTTGAACTCCTAACATCCAGCGGTCTTAAATGGTGGAGCACTAAGGATTAGGAAATCAAATTGGAGTACAAATAGAATACGTTTAGGAATTATTATTCTAAAATGTAAGATAAGAATGTAATGATAAATTATATATATGTATAATCAAATTAATGAAATGAAATGGCATCGTATCAGTGAGAATAGTATGAATCTAGCAGTGTCCTGTCTTGTAACGTTAAATCTTTCTAACCGCAAAGGCGAAATCAACAAACATTAGCGCCGAAAAAAAGCCAGAAATTTTTATTACGGGGGCCATTTTACTAGCATTATATAAGCAAACATCATTTAAATATATATATATATATAGTTGAAAGAAAGTAGTAGATGAACAAGTGACCTATTAGTCAAAACTTTTGCGCATTGAGCTGCAAAATTAAGATCAAAGCCAAATAAAGGGAGTAAAATTCTAATAGCAATCTCCTAAAAGTAAATGATAGATTTGTTCCTAGCAAAAAGAGAAAAATTCTAAAGGCAATCGCCTAAAAGTAAATTTGATACCCGTTAACTAAGGTAAAACATGTTAACAAATTAATTACTCAAAAGAATATCGCCACAACTTTTAAAAAAATTGAGACACGTAAAAAAACATTAAAGCACAAACATAATTAGAATTAAAATACCAGAAAAAATACAAAAATGGCAGTAAATGGCAATTTAGCCTACGTCAAGTTTTTAGTGGACTCGTCAGGGGAAAATATAGCTCGTACACAGGTAAACTCCACTATGCATTTCGTCAAACGACAATAATTGAGACAAAAACTAAAAAAAAATTAAACAGTTAATAATAGATAAAAATCTACATAATACCGTAGGTCTCAACTCTTATCATTTCTTTTCTCGACGCGCCTGCCATAAGACTTTAAAACAATACGACTACAGAGTAACCTTTAGAAAATTTTGGTAAAGCTAATGTACAAATATACAAAAGAAGCCAATTAGATACGAGTCAAAAATTACGTAATTTAAAAGAGATCCCAATGAGCTAGAAATTTAGACTTAGCTAACCAAAAAAGGAAAATAAAACACAATAAAATACAAGTGTCTTGTTAAGACTCATTGCAAAACAAAGCAAAAGAAATTGAAATACCTGTACCCAAAGGCAGCAGCAAAAACTTTTTTGAGCATAAAAGATTGAAAAGTGGTTGCTAGAATAAGAATTCTTAAATAGGGAGCAACCAGAAAAGAATCTGAAAAATATCAAAAAGGTGCAAGTTAAAAGAGGGGGGTTAAAACGTCATAACGTGAGCCAATGAAGCGTCACGGCCAATGCGGAGATCTGGACAGAAAGGCGAGGGGTACACAGGGGGTCAGCTTAGAAAGTCGAAGTTAGAAGCTTTATAAAAAAATGGCGTCCAGTAAAGTACAGAGTCACTCAAAAATTATAAGAACGTGAAGAATAAAATGGCCGAACAAGTAAATGTAAAATCTGGCCTGAAAGCAGTGGAAATTGGAAAAAAAAGGGAAGATTTGTTAGAAAAAGTATTAAATCTTCTTGATAAAGGGCTTACAAGCGATCAGAAACGAAAAAGGCCCATAAATTAATAACAGAAATAGACAAGGCCAGAGTTCAGTACTATTAAATTATAAATTTAATATTATAAATTTAATAATAAAACTGAAGTTCTGTTCATATCTAAAAGAGTACTAAAGAAACAGTAAGAGGAACTTATGTTACATTTTTACATTAAATAATCTGAATTTGCCATCCATCATCTATGTTCCTTGAGGATTTAAGTAAAAAAATTCATTATCTAATCCAAATAATTTGAAATAAAAGGTAAATGCCAGCTTTTTTTAAGGAATTATTAATTACTGTTTGAGGAATAAGATTGTTGTGTAAAATTTTGATGAAATAGAGAATGTGCTCTTGAAGGAGTTCAGTGCTATCACATATTCTCTTAATCCTGAGAAGTTGTGCATTAATAGTATTGATGATGACCCTTTTTGAAACGTTAGAATTCCAGTGTGTGAGTTTTAATGTTTGAAAATGGAAGTCTCTACATTTATCATAAATTTTATTTTGATTGTAATTAAGAATATGTAGATCTAGGTAAACTACTTCATTTTGTAATGTATTAGTAGTATTAAGTTTGAGGCAAGCAGGGTAAATATTAGCATTTTCAAGTTTTCAAAAGTTATTAAAGGCAATAACATCATCAATGCGATAGATGTGTTGGAAATACTTATGTTCTTCGTCTTTAAGTGAACGAACAAATTTAAATTCTTGAGTAAATAGGAAGAGTTCACAGATTGCAGTTGAAAAATTACCGCCTATTGGAATTCCTTGTACTTGTTTAAAGATAATGTTATTAAATTGCAAATAATTGTTAAAAAGTACACTGTTAAGATAAAGTTTCCATTCTTGAGTCGGAATAATAGTTTGGATCTGGGGAAATAATAGTGGAAGAGTAAGAAGGCTATTATAGATATTATCCAAGGGTATCGAAGTATACAGGTTTTCGAAGTCGTAACATCGAATGTTTTCTATTTTAAGCATATTTAAATTATTAAGAATAGCTTCGTTGTTAGAAATCATCCAATTGCAGTGCTTATCTTGAAAATTAAAATTATCAATAACATCTGAAACAAGTTTTAGTTTCAAAATATAATCAACTTCTTTTTAAAAACTTTTGGTATTATTGGCTATGAATCTAAATTTAATAGGTTTTTGTATGAAATTTAGGTAAGGCATAGAGATTTGTAAACCTGTTATTTAACTTGTTGTTCCGTATTTTGAGTCTTTTGTGAAGGGCAGTAAATTTGTTCTTTAGAATAGTGGTGCAAGTAGAAACGTGTTGATAGGTGCCCGTGCTGTGAAGCTCCTTATGGAGAAGTTCAAAATAAAATTTTTTCAGATAACACTAAAATTATTACTTGCTTTGTCTATTTTAGTGATGATGAATTGTTCTTGTAGAATCTTAATTTGAGCTTCAAGATGTTGCTTATTGTGAAATTGCTCAAAACGTGAAACAGTAGACAATTTTATGTTAAAATTCTCAAGAATAGCAGCTTCTCATTCAAGAAAAGTAACAGTTGGCAGGTTAGAGCGGTTACTAGCTAAAACTGTAAATTTATCAAGATCATTGCTGAATTGTTTAAAGCAATAACGTTTGTACAGATCGAAAGGGGGACGAAATTTCGTTCCCAGTTGTAAGAGTTGTCTTAATTGACTATCTGGAACGATGCTAAGATTGTAGAGACATTAGGTTTAACGAAGCAGAAGAGGTGAAAAATATGCAACGCCTTCACCGGGAATCGAACCACGGACCTCTGAAATACCGGCTCAGTGTGCTGACCACTACACCACGAAGGCACGCTAAGAACGTGGGAGATATACCTTATATACTCCCCTTTTTAAAGGGCGACTAGGGTTTTAGGGGACCTAGTCGCCAAATCCTGGGTGTGGAGAGTCATCATCCACAACCCTTTTTTTAGTTCGGGCGCCACTGTAGAGACATTAGGTTTAACGAAGCAGAAGAGGTGAAAAATATGCAACGCCTTCGCCGGGAATCGAACCACGGACCTCTGAAATACCGGCTCAGTGTGCTGACCACTACACCACGAAGGCACGCTAAGAACGTGGGAGATATACCTTATAAGATCTCCTGTAATTATGTGCTTGTGAAAAGGATCAACAAATTTACTACAATGCTGAAGTTAGCAGTCTCAATTGCTATCACCAGTTACATCGTGGTGGTTAATTACCAAATTTCCTAAAGTTTTTTCAAACTTAAAACAAGGAGCAACTTGTAACTGTTGGCATGGAAGCAGATTTTGAAATTTTTTGAAGATTTGAGTAATCTGAAGCTGATCATAAAATGGATGTTTAAATTGTACAGTACAGTACATTTTTTTATGGTAGAAATTACTTCTCTTCAATTTATAATTGCAAAAGTCGATAATTAAATTGTTGACATGTGGGAAAGCAGTTGCAAGTTTTTTAATTTCTTCAAGTAGCTTACAAAGCGTGAAATCTTTTAAACCATGTAATAAATTTATTGAATTTTTTGTAAAATCTATCTTTTGCAGGAAAACACATATTTTTTCAACAATAAGTTTCAAATCTTGTGAGGAAAACAATATATTACTGCCTGAAATTCCTCCTCTTTTACCTCTGGAAGTTTTAGTACTAAAAAATCTAAATTGTCCATAAATAGAATTTTCTGCTTGTCTATTAGTAGTTTTATTGAGATGTTCATTTAATCCATAGGGATAAAGTGTCTTATTTTGAAGGGTGTAGATAGATTCCCTAAAGAGCCTTAATTTTGTGTCGGGTACAATATCAAGAATAGAAATCTCTATGTTTTCAAAACTGTGGATTTTGAAATGCTCAAGAACTGCCGTTTGGTGTTATATATATATTAGCTTTCAATATAAATAATATAAAACAATGTTAATTCCATAGCCTGACATACTCACGGACCGAACAAAGAGTATTAATGTTGAATGATACGTTTTCATTTTCAAATGAATGTTGTAATATCCGAGCTCTCGAATCATAATTTCCTGATAGCAATCTAAAGCTTATCTGGAGTTGCTAAGAGACACCAAGGCAACATGAAATTCTTTCGGGCAAAGAATTCCCGCTACTCTTAAACAGCATAATGATAGTCACAAATAATGAGAGCCCAAACAGAGCAAATTTTATAAATGATCGTCTCCTTCCATAACTTCATGTTTTTGTTGTATACTCTCAGCTACCCTTCATTTCCAACATGCGTCACATAACTTGCATACATCTCCGTGCTTTCATTAAAATTCTTACTGTTTTCAATTAAGAACTATTATTTTAATAAACGATTTCGTTTCATGAAATATCAACTGAGTTTCTTCAGGCCCCTTTCCATTTTCTATTCTATTGAAAGACTGCCTAATAGGAAAGCCTTGAAATCTGCTAATGACAAAAAATTCTAAAATATCATCTTTCCTCTTATGTACTTTAAATGAGCTTTGCATATTCCGATGGAATTTGTACATGTTGTTCCCTAAAATAAAATTGGAAAGTTCCATTGCAAGAATGACTTTCTTCGCTATTATAAAGTAAACTGACCTTACTAGGAAACCTGGCGACTTCTCGCACAGGCAGAAATAATAGCAGCACAGAAGAAGAGTAAAATAAACCCTTTATTATTCATCAAACAAATAACACAAATACACGTACTCCATGCTTAGAATAACATCGAAGACCTGCGGTGGAACTTAAGAATAATTTAGGTTGGGCTAACAATTTAGTTTTAAGATAACTAGGCTGACTCAACAAGTTGTCGCATGCGCAGTAGCAGTCTCTCTGATGCGAGCACTTGGAAGTACATCCTGAGTTGAATTTAATACATAACATACAACATATAATTTTTAAGAGTATAAATGAAAGAGGAAAACTTTATACAATTTTACCTAAGCAAATCAATTTCATAAATAAGTTATCTAAGCTAGAGGATTTTCTGCTATACGCAGTTTATGTGGCATTAACGTCAGGTGAAGCTCATACTTCATAAAGAAGGTGAAACATACTTAAATACTGTAAAAGCAGTCCAATATATACATGTAACCAATTAAAATTTTCAAGGAATTGAGTTCTGGGTCCTGGAGATAATTTTTGTACTCTCTAGTGTCGAGCCTTTTAATTGTACTATTAAGAGCTTGCTTATGTATGACGTCACATTTGTAGGCGTGACCGATTCAGAAGTGAAAAACAAATATTCTTAAGAACTGTAGCTATTGCTTTCAAATAGCTTAGTTTAATCCATAGTAGGGAGATTCAGTTTGAAGGAGAAGCATTTTACATTTTGCCGAAGGGCAACAGCCATCTTTTGAGCCGTCTTTAACTTTACTGTCCTCAAATACATCGCCATACGTTTCATCGAAAACATTGCTGATGCGATATTTTTAAGTGAATGCTGTCTTATTCATTCTGAGATTAGCTTCCAAGCAGCTGATGCACATTTTCGCAATTTTATGCCGTGCTTAAATTCCACTTAAAATTTCCTGCCCTTTTAAAAAGGGAGAAAAATTTCGAACAAAGAAAAGCTGCCTCCGATTGAAGACACACATCCCCCTCCAACTTCTACGATCGGCTTTGAAAGACAACATAAAATCGGAAGGTGTTGTAACAGCTGTGGGAATGATGTTCATGTGAGTTATCTTCTACGTTTAGGTTTAGGTAATCTTCACACCAAACTTTGAAACAACAAGCAGCGTATTGGAATATAAGAAGTTTCACTTAGTAGATCCCTGCAAAGGCAAACTTAAAACTTTATTCCTGAAGAACTGAAAAACAACTAAGCAAGTTGAACTAAAATATTGAAATATTATGTTAAGAAACTGATTTCCATATTACAAAAGGTCTCAGTAGCCGTCGAAAGCTATGTATACAGGAGACTGAAAAATATTATGATATAAAACATAAATCTAGATTTGCATATCCCATAAACTTAACAGAAAACTGCTTAATGAAAGCTTATGGTCAGCAAACGCATTCTGGGAGAAGACTATTGCTGAAACAGAGATTACAGTAGAATATATTTTAGTGATGAAAATGTACTTTTCATATTTCCAACATAAAGCTGCAAATCAGCAAGAAGCATTTCACAAAGATTGTGTAAAGCTTTGAATAAAATTTGCTACGTCTCTTAAAATATTAGGTTGCCCGTTAACGTGTCCATGCAGTTTGTTTTTTATGTGTAACATTGTTAATTTCGAAGCGTAATGACATGGATGCGTCCCAGTGTCTCTTAAAAAGTTCTCATTGAAGATATCCATCCCTGAAGATGGGTAGATAGCCATCGTGTACTTTGGCATAATCTAACTAATAGAATCCTTTCCGAAGAGTAACGAGAAATTATTTCCAGATTCCTTTTATCTCCATGGGACGTTTCATATCACGCTGATTGCCTTGTTCAGCAAGATTATGATTTTTAATCAGAATGTCCACGTTGTATTACTTTTCATAGGTAAATTGGTGTGATTCTTTGCCCAAGTAAACTCATAAAATATTTAACAATGTTGAAAGTTTTGTGGGAGATTATAAATAAAAGTGTTCCAAAACCCGCCGCAAATGACAAAAATTATCCTTTTTTCACTTTGAAGGCTGTATTATGGGCTTGTTTCCATGGAAGGAGAAAAATCTGAATTTCCGTAAATATTACTAGAGGTTATTTATTTGCCATTATGAAAACTAAAATGAATGAAGCAAAACGGTAAATTATTTTGCTGCTTTTACCTTTTCGGCCAAGTTCTACGATTAATTTTTTAATTACCCTAATAATTTGAACTTAAAAATTAGTTGATTTTGCACAATATTTCGAATAAAAGTTTTGTTAAAACACACGGTATCCTTTTTAATTATATGCATACAAATTACCAAAAATATTACCTTTTATTATTCTAAATTTTTTATCTAGTTGTAATGAGCTACTTAAAACTCTTTTTCACAATAATAATTTCTTTTTACAAAATGAATTAAGAAGGAAAAGAAGTGGTAGCAAAAATACTCACATGTTCCTGCTTCTTTCGAGAAACGTAGTCAATAAAAATAAATTAATCCATAAGAGTATGCAGTTCAAAAAGTTTCGTTCTTCAGCTAGTTTTTATGCACTGCACGAAGAATACATAATTATTTGAGGTTGTACCCTAAATTTTAATTGAATTCTATTTCAACAATAGATCCACTGTAAATAACTCATAGCTTCCGTTTATTTGATGTTCTTGAATTTTATAACTTAGGATAGAACAAAATCAAGAATTATTATACTTATAAAAGTTTATAAAATACTGAAACTTCCATGGAGGCTTCAAAATTAAACCAGAACTTCAGATATGACGCGTATATATCGATACTTTATATCACTTATCATAGGTCCGTTGCAGTCATTGCTCAGATAAGCTTGCTCAAAATTGTGATAAAATGAAATTTATTTCAAGCATATTTTCCAACGTAGCGATTTTCATTCGTTCAGAGGCAAAAACCTATAAGCATCATCTGCTCTTACTAATCATACATCTTATGCGTTATGAAACGAAATGGTATCAGAACTTTTATAATAATCTAATTTAGGCTGTTTTAATTCCTAATTTCAGTTAATCATATGGAATTCTTAAAACTAAATTTCAAACTAAAGGTTGACTATCAGACTTTTGTTTTTCTTTTTGTTTTTGTTTTTGCGTAAATTTGTAAATTATAATTTAAAGACTAATTATCATATTTCTTCTATTCCAAGATGCCATCGGCTATGACATGCGATCCTCAGCAACAGGAAAGGGAATTTTAATTTTAAGAAAATGAAATAAATCGCAAAAATACATCTAATAATTAATTTTATTGCAATGCAGCTAAGTTTTCTCAAACTGTATAGTTATTGAGGAAGTCATGCATTGTTTATTTATTTATTCTGATTCTTTGACTATAATTAGATAGTCGTGTTTCACAAAATATCAATCAATCTTTATGTTTTTGGAAGCATATCTTTAATATGAAAATATCGTCCAAACTAATTTATTCTACTTGAGTATACAAAATGATCATAAAGTCTTTCGTACGTTATAAAAATTCAGCAAAAGCATATTATAAGAACAAAATTATAACATGGTGATGAGTGCTAAATTAAAAATTCTTTTTCTGTAAATAACTTCCAGATAAGCGCATTTTGAGATTAGAATGATATTTGAAGCAATATGCGATTTCACACTATTTTTGTCCAATACGTTCGTGAAGACAAAGCGGTGATGTCTGTTATTCTTCTTTTCAAACCCCTAAGCATCGCAACACTCCTCGCATGTTTGTAACGTATTTTCTCCTTCCTTCCGGCATGTCTTAGTTCTGTAATTGGAGGCACACCGAACTAGCAACCAAGAAGTCCCGAGTTCAAATTTTGACTGGAACAATGATAATTTCTTCGGTTTCCTGACGTAAAAAAAAATCAGAATAGCTATGCAAGTTGTCTCCAAGCTGAAAAATGGTGGACAATATAGCTTCACCACTAGGACTTCTCGAGGTGATGTATTTTACCTTTTTGTAACAGTCCTGATAAATTGTAAAAAGGTCTACAAGTGCCAAATTTTGAAATTTTCCCTTAATCGCGATCTTAAAATTGAAGAATTTTGCCGTTTATAATGCTTTTTTGTATTATAAAGAAAAAACTCTTAGAAATATACCAAACAAATAATTTTGTCCTTCATAGAAGAAAAAGAATCATATAGCCATTTTTCATAAAACTGAGGATTTTCACTCTCAGTTCTGGCTTTTCTCGATTTTAAACTCGACGATAAAATCCTCGCTTTTCATACTATAAACATGCCACCAGCGGTGAGCGGTAAAATCTTTGGAAGCTAGTAGTTTGATCCAGTTCACATCTCAGCGAGTAGGCTGGCTGTGTGAGAATTTTCGGGATTTCTTCTCGTGTAGTCAAGTCCTCTAAAACGCCCTCCACGACGGACCTTTCCTTAGACATATGAGGTATTTCTCCCGCTTTCTTAGCATGCCTTCGTGGTGCAGTGGCCAGCAATTTCGACGCGTAACCAAGAGGTCCGTGGTTCGATTTTCGGCGAAGGCGTTGCTCATATTTCATATCTCCTGCTTTAAAAAAAAAAAAAAAACCTAATGACTCTAAAGCTGGCGCCCGAACTAAAAAGGTGGTGGATCATTCAAAGGTGAAATTCAAAGGTGGTGGATGATGATTCTCCACCACCGCGATTTGGCGATTGGGTCCCCAAAAACCCCAGCCGCCCTTTAAAAAGGGGAGTATATAATGTATTTCTCCCGCCTTCTTCGCATGCCTTCGTGGTGTAGTTGTCAGCACGCTCGACGCGTAACCGAGAGGTCCGTGGTTTGATTCCCGGCGAAGGCGTTGCTCATTTTTCTTACCTGCTTTAAAAAAAACTAATGACTCTACAGACAAATATAATATAACCTTACGTCTTGCCATTGTTCAAATAATCCTAATACATCCGTATAATGAATCAAAAAGCTATCAGAACAGTTGAATGAAATATGACGAAGCCAAAGTAGCCTGTCCTTCGAATTAAGGGAAAAAAGTACTGAAACCTAACTTGACCACTCGGAGCAATGCGCGGGAATCCTTTCCAAAGTCGTTGCGAAATTAGAAAATCTGAATTTCGATGAATGTTCAGCAAGTCTCTCAGGTCTTGATTACAATAAAACTGAGCATGCGCAACTTAATTCGTAGTTATCTCTTCCTCTTCCTATCCTTTTCACTTGATATTGTATTGTCCTTTATAGTAATAAAATTTATGGTATCTGCGGATCTTCGCGGCAACTAGTTCTCCAAAATCCGTTTCCTAGTTTTGTAATCTCTAAAGTTATAAGAATTATGTAGTTTTATGATCTTTAAAGTTGTAAGAATGACTTACAGTAAAATATGTATATCCCACTTTATCAAAACTGTCTTTCTTACACCCTTTTATCAATAAACATATGCTGTTGAACATAGTTCGACACGACTAATGCTGTTTTGAAAAAGCGGTTGGCATTGATCTAGAAAGCAATTCTTCTATTTTGTTGCACAGGCCTCTGAATATCCCCTATTAGGATACTATACTACTAGCACTATTTTCTCAACGTAGGCAGATTATTGTTGATTTCGACAATATTTCTACTTTTAGTATACCTGACCACGTGTTTTCAGCAAACCTCGAAAAGTTCAAAAATTTATTCCAATCAGTGGTTGTATCCTTAAAAATACGTAATTGCTTTTCACACCAATTTGATTGATATCGCTTTTTCCAACAATAGTAGATAAAACGTAATACTGATTTAAAAAAAAATGTTTTTGATGCGTGAAACCAGCTTTCATCACGGTCGAGGTTCTTTTCCATGCACTGTTTACATGCACAAAGCCATGAAAGTTCTTTATAATGTTTCATGAATGATTGTTATCCCAAAGTTTAGCGAGTGCTGGAATATACTTTTCTTGGATCAACAAAACAACATCTTTTATAACCGATGGCATACAGAAAATATTTAATATGCGTTCAAATGAAATATAAAATTTAAAACAATTAAGATACCATTATACGAAAGAGCTGAACACAAGAAAATAACGTATACGAAGCAAAAGTGGGGACTGAAATATTAAAGATCACTAAGGTTACCATCATAGTGGGTTTGCAAGATGTCGTTCTCTTCGTTAACACAAAGTAAATGGAACTTAGTAGAAAACCTGGCGACTTCTCGCACAGACGTGAATAATACCAGCACAGAAGAAGGATAAAATAAATCCTTTATTATTCGCCAAACTCTAAATACAAGTGAAAGTACTTCGTGCTTATAATAACACCTACGACTTGCGGAACTTAAGAATCACAATAAATTCAAAGGTAAAGAGTATTGCTGGACTAACAATTAAATTTAAAGTTAACTAGGCTGTCTCAACAACTACCTGGCGATATACTTATTGAATGGCTCTAAAGGCTTATCTGCAACTCCACATAGCAGCAAGTACAAACTAGTATCGTGCGCTGGCTAGCGAAATCACGCTATGAATAAATTACTCATTTCTTCTGATTTTATACCTTCTTCACTTAACTTTAAATTTGCATTCTGGAGAGTAAATGCGAGGGAAAACTGAGAGGTTCAGGAAAGGAACCAAACTTAAAACAATTTGTTATGCACGCTAAGGGAAACTCTACAGATTTACCGCGGTTTCTCAAAATATCTAAAATTAACCAATTATTCATCCATGGAGAGGCGCGGATTATTCATCATTCTCTTGAACTATTAAATAACTTTTAATATGTAGCTTCTCTTACTGTTGAGACATTTATACCAATACAATATTATGTTTTAAATTCTTTTCTCACGAAATGAAACCATCAGTGAATGTAAAGCACGTGCTTGAGGCATCAAGGAAAGAGGACAAGGTGAAATGCTGCTTGGGGATTTGAGGAAAGGGGGCAATGTCGGAATTTTCCGTTGCCGATTTTATCGTGGAAGATGGTGTTGCGTGCGTAGGTACTAGTAACAAATTGAATGCACACAGGTCCGATGACAGGTTGACACATTTTTTTATCAAAATTTCACAGTTCTGGAACCAAAAAATAGTCTATAACTCTTCACAGAATCACACAGTAGTTACATTTCAAACTACTAAGAACATTAAATACAACTCACTGCAAAGCGCATCTAAAGAGCAAAGCTAACTCTGAGATATCTCAGTACTCCGAAATTATGCTGAACTAAACAGCTAACAACAACAGAGAGCAGATATTCTCTCCGGTCATGTATAATTTTCACCCGGCCGCCCGGGATATGATGCAGGAACCGGACCAAAATTTTGTCAAGTTTGACAACTTTTGGAGAGTCTTGGCAAAAATAGGCGACAAAACATTAGTGGCCCAAACCGCCGCCAGCTGAACCATATCTCGCCAAATTAGCGAGATGGCCATTTACTCAATGCTAAATAAACTTGCCTCTCTATTCTTACTTTTCCGGCAGAGCATCGTCTCTCTAGATCTTCATGCTACATTACCAAAAAAAAATCACCTATAATTGCATTAATCATTTACCTATGTACAAAATCCATAACAATACTTAAATGAAAACGAGAGCGAAAGAATGGGAAAAAGAACTGTAAATGTGTGTGGGAACACCAAAATATTTGAAACGCTCTGTGTCTGTAAAAAGCTTAATCTGGCTCTGCCCATCATATCACTATTGTCTGTCAAAAAGGAATAATTTCAATGCAAAAACCAGTGAAAATCATTCAGCACTAAATTTGGTCCGTATTAACACTGTTACGTACATGCCCTATTTAAAAAAGCTCCCAAACTAGCCGTGCTGGAGAGTTTGGTAAGGCCAACTACCCCGATCCCAAAAGAAAGGGGATTCTGGCAACGAAGGAGAGAGAAGCGTGGACGAAAGAGTGCGGCATGAACGTGGTGATGAGCGAGAACGTTTTTGGACTGAAATGGAGTCGAGATATTCACGGCTTTTTCTTAAGTGTGCTGTAAAAACAGACACGTTGATATCAGGTTAAAATAGTGGAAATGTTCCAGATGACTCTGAAAATTTTTTATATTATGTATAAAATGTAAATATTTCTTTTATATCACTTCGAAGTGAGTACGTAGTTCGTTTTTCACGTCGAGAATATAGTATTTCAAATGCAGACGTGATGAACTCACAGGTTGCATAGATGTGAAGAGGTAATGAAAACATCCCAAACACTCTGAGGTCTGAGTGGGAAGATCGGGTTTAGAGAGACAAAACTGCGTCATAAGCGGTGTGCGAAAGCTTTTATGCAATCAAATCTGAAGGCTTTGGAATCGTTATCATCTGACATGGCGGTCTGTACCGAGTACCGTGAATAGGAAGTGACAGCTTCGAAGCCGCAATACCGATATCGCAATACTCTTTTACTTATGAAGCCGCGCGCCCAAAAGCTCAGATATCAAGACCCTGTGCCAAAAGATCAGATTTTATCATGGAAATCTCTGCTCACAGAACCTACACCAAATGATATTTTGTCTTCTAACTGCCAATTCTGTGCTGGTAATAAAAGAGGGTCGCTTTGTTTCGTATTGCCCGATTACTATTGTTTGAAAACTGTTTGATCGTGATTTGTTTTACACGAATGTTATCTGATGACCAAGAAAACGCTTCAGTTAAAATTAAATTCGAATATTGCACGCTATTGTTACTCATGCTCACTTGTCTGACAAAGTCAGCCAAAGCCCACGAGAATTCTCCATCAAGGAGTGTAAGATTACGCTTGTCGTTGGCAAAAGCCTTGAGCACCTAACAAGAGACAGTGCGATTTGGCTCAATTCCGCCCCCAACTTTAGATTCCACCCCGGGAAGGACTCTCCCCTTCCACCAAACCACATGAGAGGACTTTCGGTTCGCAGCATATTTAGAGTGCCACCATGCCGCACCGACACTATATATTTACAAACATCCATGCCTTCTCCGGGATTCGAACCTGAGCCCTTTGGCACAGCAGTCAGCAACGCTGTGCCAAAAGATGAACGTCAGCAACGCTGTGCCACTATACCGGTTGGACGGCGCGAATAGTATATAAAAACCTGTGTTCTCTTAAAATATAAAAAAGTGTGAATTTTGACCTCCTTATGCGAATTAAAGGTAGTGGTGTTTTAATCGCGAAAACATTTCGGGATCATATTTCTATGGGAATATCTTTTTTGGCCGTTTTTGTACTCATACTGACTATTGTTTTTTTACCTCACACCTGTTCTTACGGACAGAATACAGGACTATTGTTTTCAAAACGGATTGTAAAGTGGATTCAAAAGAGAATTTTTTCGTGACGTCTGTACGTACGTATGCATTTCGCACAGCTCAAAAACAATTAGAAGTAGAAATGTTGAAATTTTGTACATGGATTGCGATAACATGTACTTGTTCTTCTCCTTTTTCATTACAAGCGGCAGTACCAAAATTATATATAGATATATATATATCCCATTCGCCTTAGTCAACATAAAACTCCTTCCTTAGCCCTTATTTTCGCATTCGCTGGTCGTAGTCATATACTTCGAATTACAGAAATAATTTAAATGTCGAAAATATACATATTTTAACAATGTAAAGTTAAAAAAAAAACAATTTTCGGCCAATAGCAAAACCTAACTTTTAATGCGATCTCCTGGTCTTGTACTTATATTTGGGAACATCTGATCTCGTTATAAAAAAATAAATTTATAAGAAGTTTGACTTCCATACCGTAAAAATTGAAGGGGATGTTTAATTTCAAAATCAAAGCTTTTTATGTCATTTTCAATTTGGCTTGAGGGATTAAGTTGAATAATTCGAGAAAATAAGTATAAATGAAATGCGGCAAAAATTGTGTGTAATGTTGTTGACTATGCAATGAAGTCATGTCTGAAAACATTTTTTTTTTTTTTCAATTTGGAGTAATGTTCGAAGGGATTTTTCTGTTTCCTTATCTCATGCTTTCGTGGTGTAATTGGTAGCATAATGCAGGCTAACAGTTGGCAGGTCCAAAGCTGTAATTCTGGCTAGGGCTTTGATGATTTTTTATCAGTGCCTATTTGTCAATAATTTCACCAATTCCTGTTTCGATTAAATAATCAATTCCTGTTTTCACTGTACAAACAGCTTTAGAACTAAAATGCGGGGACGATAATTGGTCACCATATACACTGGGTCTCCAGCTCTCCATTCGCGCTTTATGTGCGGAGAATTTAAGTGATATTTCTCCCTTCTTATGCCATGTCTTCATGGGCTAGCAAGCGGGAGGTTCGGAATTCGAATCCCGGCGAGGGCATTGAGGATTTTTAATATTTCTTGTTCCGATATATACCTAATTGCTCTACAAAGTGTCAACATTTTATGATGACGGCAAACATCAATGTATCAACTTTTATACACCATTGATTTAGCTAATGAAAGATATTCATAATATTTCTTGTTGTTTTTTTTTTCTGCTTTTCCTAATGTCTGAACATTTAGCTACATATAAACGGCCTAATGAACGATCATCAGAAATTGCACCTATTATTGAGAGAAGATCTCTAGCAGTGATGATCACAGAATTGTATGATCAAATCTGAAATAGAATGACTATCCCTATTCCAGAACTGATCCAAATTCCCCTGTAAACGCACTATGCAGTATTAATAGAAAGGATTAATTACCCTCTTTGGTAACCCCCATACTGTCCTGGATATCTGAACTTCATGCATTATATCTACTTCAGATTTTCAGTCTCTCTTCTTTGTATGTAGTTCATCGACCTTAAAAGCGAGAAATAAATAAATCTCAAAAAACTGCAACTCATTATTCAGTTGAATTTACCTACTTTTAATTTTAATTAAAAGTCAAATATTTTTCGTAATATAAGGGTAACAGAAGTTATTATCTGGTTAATGGAAACAAAATATTTACGTAATTTCCTATTGTTATGTACCTGAGCAAAATCCTATTTCTAGATTTCTGAATTTTTGCATTTCTTAGTTTAGGATGGGTGTGAATTTGTTCCAAAGTCTACGAATGTGCAAGTAAATACTTCCGAATTTGAAAAACACTTCGGAGTTTTTGATGGGCTTGCAAGTTTTATAGAGTAAGGACATTAGTTTAGGAAATCTTTCAGGTGTTAAAAGGAAAGCGAAAGTGAAAGATAAGATTGCATATTGAATTATTTATTCTGTGATCAGTCTCAAGATTTTCACAATTTGAGTATTCGGACAGCATTCTTGGGAATCACAGCTATAAAGGTAACTCTGTGAAACGTACTTTTCTGTCGGAAATAATATTGTAAATTTGTTTTTCCTTAGTGGTATGGTTTATTAACTCTATACTTAGAATATAGGTTATGTAGCCTATTGGCCCATATTCGTGATTAGAAAAACACATAGGCACGCAGACCTTTGTGCTTGTGAAAGGTGAGCATCTGTTTTATCTATTCGAGTGAGCATCTGTGTTAATTAATTAGCGGCTTCCTTTCTTTTGGTAATTATGAAAGTTATACGGAATTTAAAGTCAGTTTTAATTTTTGAAATGCTTTCTAAGCATCTTTTGATCCACAGAAATTTACCACTTTTGCTTAATATCAAGTACGAAGAATAATAGTCTTTAATATTTTTCAGTATTTACAGTTTTTGAGAAAAGGAATTTTATATTCTGTGTTTCTAGGGAATTCTCTGCAGTTTCCGGTAGTTTAGTGATAACATTGTATATTATAAATTCAATTTTTGTTCCAAATCAACTTAGAATAATCAAATATGTTACTGCATTGTGATACTTTATTTATTATTTAAATGAATGTTATACTTTATTTAAAAGACTTTATCATACAATGAATTCTCTTTGAGACGACCACTTACGACACCAAATGATTTTTGGACTTCTGTAGAGGGGGTCGTCCTATACAAATGAAATTAACTTCCCATGTTTATCCCGCTAATAGTCATTACCTTTATAGAGACTCGCTGCATTTCAGGTAAATGTTATAAAATTTATTTACTTAAAAATTACTTGAATAAATTTCATACTTATTTAAATAAAAAACACAAATAAACATAGTTATGTTAATTTCCTACACTGTGACAATAACAAACGTACTGTTATTCTTACTTAGCACGTAACGATAACACTATATGATCAGTAAGCATAATGGTATGTTTATTTTTAATTTTTGTATTTTGCAACTATCTTAATTTTTTATGAGTAACAGTTGTAAAACCTAATGCTTGATTATTTTAATGTTATGCATATATCCTAAAATGCGATCTTCTTCGCAAGTGTAATGAAGACTTTCTTAAGTTTGGATTTACACCTACAATAATAATAAATAAATAAAACTGTCGTCTAGTTGGTCCTGGTAAATTCTTAAACTGGTTTCCAGCAACTTCCAACGTCACTTGCTCGCTAATCATCCTTCGCTTGAATCAAAAGACAAAAGATGCATTTAAAAATTATTATCTGCAAGATCCAAGCAAGTAAAGGTTTTTGAAAAGCAATTTGGTGCGTCTGAAAAAGCTGAGATAGCTTATTATGAAGTGACTGAATGAATTGCTCTTAAAACGCATATTTTGGCTGAAAAAATTATATTACCTGTTTGTCGTAAAATTGTAAAAAGAATGATCGATAAACCAGCAGACATTGATATGTCTAAAATACAACTTTCAAGTGACGCAGTTCATCCCAGAATTATAGGTCTTGGTATTTTGAAGAATAAACTGCTAATACTCTTTCAAATTCAAATTTTGCTCTACAGGTAAAAAAAAACAACAGATATTACAGTAAAAGCACGCTGAATTGCATTCGTCCGATTCATTCACGAAGAGGATATAATTAGTCAATTTTTATGGTGCCATAAATTATCTGGTTTCACAAAGGACAACATATTTTCGATTAAATTAATTCATATTCACAATTGACATTTCGTGGAATTTGTGCATTGGCATTCGCACAGACGGTGCTCCGACTATGACTGAATTTATAAAACGATTTGCAGCACATCGCATAAATATATACCCCTTGTTTCTTACATCGAGATACATGCATTACAAAACATTCAACAATTACTGTCACAAATAAAAATAAATCTGGAACAACGTGTTAAAAGGATGAATTACACGGAATCAAGACCATTAAAAAGTCGTATATTCAGTCAGTTATGCCAAGTGATGGAGTTCTGTATAAATCACTGTTACTACACACGGAAGTTAGATGGTTGTTGTTAACCTCAGCCATAAATCTGTGTAGACACTTCCTTGTATAGTCAATTAAATGATGCACATTTTTTGCTGCACTTCATTTAAACTTATTTCCTCGAATTATCCTAACTTAATTGACAGATCTCTGAAGGGAAGTTGGAAATAACATTAAATTTTGAAGTTAAATATCCTGATAAATTTTTGGCAGACGAGAATTGAACTTCGTTATAACTTTATTTCTTCATAAAGAATTCAAAATTTTTAAAATATAAGTATAGAAGACGGAAGATTGTATAAAAAGTTAGATTTCTTGATATGTCGAAAACTATTTTTTTAAATTTGAAATTGCCGAAACATGAATATTTTTGTCGTTTAAAACATTTCTGTAATTTGGGTTCTGTATGGGTGGGTTATATACAAATATAATCCACCTATACACTA
>KK117485.1:162340-211429 GCA_000611955.2 Stegodyphus mimosarum
TTACACGCAATCCTGCATTTCATTTAAATACATTGAATTAACAGTTAACGAGTTTTGAATTAAATCTACTTCGTCCATAGTGCATAAACCACAATAGAATAAAAAGACTCTTTAAAGTTCACTATATTTATTTACGATAGCCACACTTCGGCGCTAGGTTCACTTAACAGCGTTACATCTCATTCATTTCATAACTCAGAGTGAGGAAAAATTATAGCATCTGAAGAATTACCACAACTTCAATACTATAATAAATCTAAAACGATGTGTAAATGAAATTAAACAAATGAAAAGGAACAGTTTTTCACAGACAATTCAGCGCCCCTTATCTAATGCGCATGCGCTACTAATTAATTCAGTTCTCACTTCATGATAAGGCAAAAATATATAAAAGTTCAAAATATTTTCATTAAAAATTGAAAGATATAGAAAAACATAAAACAGCACATACAGTTAAAACAATTAAAAAAAAGTTTTTTTTTTCAATTAAAACTACGATTTTCACGCAAAAACCAGCTAATAACTTAAATGATTATTCCAGAATGAATCAAGCATAATTTAATTCACAATAATAAAAGAAGACGTTACTTTGTTGTTGCGAAGGTTAGTTTCGATAGTTTGGCAACAAATCCACTATTCTGCGAAGTTTCAAATGTAAACAAATATGTCCGCTATCATAACCAAAAATTAGTCTTAGCAGCACTTAAAAACTTTTAAATTGTTGATAATTCCACAATTATTGCATGCAGATTAACTAAGGGCATAAAACTCTTAACCGAAAGATAAGAACAACATAATTCAATAATTTTTAAAGCAGAAAATGCACAATTTACAAACTTATAAAGTTAAAGAAACTGAGCTCACTGAGCCGAATAACAGAGCAGATATATATATATATATATACATATATTTATACACTTTTGGTGCTGTCGATTGCAACCAAAATGCGAGGTACACATCTACATGTTATAGCAGCTCTATAGACAAAATTTCAACGTTCTGAGGCTCGAATTATGCGAGATACACACATACATACGTACGTACGTACGCATAGACGTCACAAAAAAAAAACTCTTCAGAATCCATTTTAAATCAGTTTTATAACTATTTTGGGGCGGAAGAGTCTTTTATTCTGCCCTTACATACGGATGTCACTCAAAAACATCATTGAATTGCTTTTGATAGCGATTAAAATAGATATTTTAGTTGAAATATGGTAACGGAAATTTTTCGTGATTACAGTACTTCCTTTTTACTTCGTACAGGGACGTAAAAACATATTTCTTATGAGACAACCAGGTTGCCCTATTCCTGAAAATATCCACAAATTAATTTCTCTTGCCTCTAAAATATACGCTCTTAGACAAAAAAAAAAAATAAAAAAAAAGCGACGCAGCATGACGCATCGAGAAGATATAAAGAAACTGGACACAAATTGATATGCATACAGGTTTCAACGGAAAATGCAAAATTTTACATTTTGGCTGCCAATGAATGAACGGTTGTCTCTACAGCGTATCTGATCTGCGTAACTGGCAGGATATTTAAGAGGAGAAATAACGATTCCAGTTCATAAATTTTTCACGAATTTCATTCCGTGTTCTCTGGTAGACAGTAACTATGCCTCGCATACTGGTGCGCGAACGATATGCGCATATGTCAAACAGACTCGGATATACATTAAGTTTATCTATCTCACCACTCATGCGCTTAAATTAAAGTACTATAACACAAACGTACCCATCACAGGCACACAAGCTTCCCTAAAAATTATTCCTAATTACAAGATCTAACTTATACCATCAAAGGCTATAAGATTCACCGACAACCCCGAAAAGTAACTCAGGCTTGAATTTCAAATCTATCGCATACCCGCCATGCATTATTCTTCTAACTTTAGAGTTGAATTGCTTATCATTCAAATCTACATTAATTCTGAAAGGAGCGAACATTGTGGCGAAATGAAGCAACAGAAAACATACAAGTTAAACTTGCTAATGGACCCAGACATAATGGCATAATCTAAAAAAATCTGATGTGTACATCACATGACTTCCTTGTACGGAATATTAAATTACACGCAATTTTCCTGCATTTCATTTAAATACATTGAATTAACAGTTAACGAGTTTTGAATTAAATCTACTTCGTCCATAGTGCATAAACCACAATAGAATAAAAAGACTCTTTAAAGTTCACTATATTTATTTACGATAGCCACACTTCGGCGCTAGGTTCACTTAACAGCGTTACATCTCATTCATTTCATAACTCAGAGTGAGGAAAAATTATAGCATCTGAAGAATTACCACAACTTCAATACTATAATAAATCTAAAACGATGTGTAAATGAAATTAAACAAATGAAAAGGAACAGTTTTCCACAGACAATTCAGCGCCCCTTATCTAATGCGCATGCGCTACTAATTAATTCAGTTCTCACTTCATGATAAGGCAAAAATATATAAAAGTTCAAAATATTTTCATTAAAAATTGAAAGATATAGAAAAACATAAAACAGCACATACAGTTAAAACAATTAAAAAAAAGTTTTTTTTTTCAATTAAAACTACGATTTTCACGCAAAAACCAGCTAATAACTTAAATGATTATTCCAGAATGAATCAAGCATAATTTAATTCACAATAATAAAAGAAGACGTTACTTTGTTGTTGCGAAGGTTAGTTTCGATAGTTTGGCAACAAATCCACTATTCTGCGAAGTTTCAAATGTAAACAAATATGTCCGCTATCATAACCAAAAATTAGTCTTAGCAGCACTTAAAAACTTTTAAATTGTTGATAATTCCACAATTATTGCATGCAGATTAACTAAGGGCATAAAACTCTTAACCGAAAGATAAGAACAACATAATTCAATAATTTTTAAAGCAGAAAATGCACAATTTACAAACTTATAAAGTTAAAGAAACTGAGCTCACTGAGCCGAATAACAGAGCAGATATATATATATATATATACATATATTTATACACTTTTGGTGCTGTCGATTGCAACCAAAATGCGAGGTACACATCTACATGTTATAGCAGCTCTATAGACAAAATTTCAACGTTCTGAGGCTCGAATTATGCGAGATACACACATACATACGTACGTACGTACGCATAGACGTCACAAAAAAAAAACTCTTCAGAATCCATTTTAAATCAGTTTTATAACTATTTTGGGGCGGAAGAGTCTTTTATTCTGCCCTTACATACGGATGTCACTCAAAAACATCATTGAATTGCTTTTGATAGCGATTAAAATAGATATTTTAGTTGAAATATGGTAACGGAAATTTTTCGTGATTACAGTACTTCCTTTTTACTTCGTACAGGGACGTAAAAACATATTTCTTATGAGACAACCAGGTTGCCCTATTCCTGAAAATATCCACAAATTAATTTCTCTTGCCTCTAAAATATACGCTCTTAGACAAAAAAAAAAAATAAAAAAAAAGCGACGCAGCATGACGCATCGAGAAGATATAAAGAAACTGGACACAAATTGATATGCATACAGGTTTCAACGGAAAATGCAAAATTTTACATTTTGGCTGCCAATGAATGAACGGTTGTCTCTACAGCGTATCTGATCTGCGTAACTGGCAGGATATTTAAGAGGAGAAGTTACGATTCCAGTTCATAAATTTTTCACTAATTTCATTCCGTGTACTCTGGTAGACAGTAACTATGCCTCGCATACAGGTGCGCGAACGATATGCGCAGATGTCAGATTTTGAGAGAGGTCGTGCAGTTGGGCTCAAAGAAGCCGGTTGGCCTTATCGGCGAATAGCTCAACATTTGAGCAGGAGCGATGCCACTATTAGACGATGTTGGCAGGAATGGGTGAACAATGGCCGCACACAGGGTCAAGAAGGAAGCGGTAGGCCTAGAGAAACGACAGAACGTGAAGACCGAGCAATCGTCAGAGAGCGGCACTCACAGCCCCAGATGCATCATTATTATCGATTGTACGTGCAACTAGTGATTCAGTGTCCGCAAGGACCATTCATAGACGGCTCACAGAAAGGGGGCTGAGGTCATGGCGCCCCTTGCGCCGACTACGATTGATCTCTGTACAAGGTCAAGCCCGCTTGCAGTGGTGTTGGGCTCATTCGCACTGGAATGTCACTGACTTGAGTAGAATAGTCTTCAGTGATGAGTCCCACTTTGAACTGAGCCCCGATGACCAGCGAAGGCGAGTCTGGAGACGCCCCGGACAGCGGTGTGATACCAACCTGACTGTCTTCCGGGAGACAGGCCGACAACCAGGAGTGATGGTCTGGGGTGCCATTTCATTTTATAATAGGACCCCTTTGGTTGTCATCCGTCGCAAACTTACAGCCCAGCCGTACGTCGACAAAGTTCTAAGGGTCGTTGTCTTGCCCTTCATGTCACGCCATCCTGGGCTTACATTTCAGCAAGATAATGCCCACCCCTACACTGCACATGTTTCTACTGCTTGCCTTAGTGCTTGCCGAACATTACCTTGCCCAGCAAGGTCGCTGGATCTCTCTTCTATTGAGACGTTTGGAGCATTATGGGCAGAGCCCTCCAACCAGCTCGAAATGTTGACGATCTAAAGCGCCAGTTGGACAGAATTTGGCGCGATATCTCTCATTAGGGCAATCCGAAATGTCTATCAATTGATGCCAAGCCGAATAACTGCTTGCATAAGGGCCGGAGGTGGAAAACGCCTTACTGATTTTTTCCCTTTGTGAAGCTCTATCACTTCAATAAATCATCCAATTTTTCTCAAACTCTAATCTTTTGTTTTTCTGTACATGTACATCAATTCTACCGATTTTCGTCCCATTCGGATAACTCCTTCTTGGTGCGTCTTTTTTTTTTTTGTCTAAGAGTGTATGTGAAATGTTAAAGTCGTTTTGTTTCATCTTCGATATAAGAGTGTAGAAATGTTAAAGTCGTTTTGTTTCATCTTCGATCAAACTGGATTACAGTAATAATGGCCAGTGTTAACGTATGTAACGGTTCAAAGTAATGCAAATAATTTATCTAACTTTCCAAGTATCGTTTATGAGACCAACTCGATATTAGAAATACTAATTTGCCTTTCAAAATCTTTCCTTTAAAGGGAAAGACATAATTTTAGTCACAATTTTAAGTATTTAAAAACATAAAAATCTATTTTAACAAATATAAAAACATATTTTATATTTTTATAGGAGGAAAATTTATTTTTAGAAATATGGAAAATTTTCGAAAAATACAGCACGCTTTTTGAAAGAATGGAAAAACAACAACAAAATGAGGATGTTAGCTACTACAACCAATTGGAATATACTCTTCAAAATTGTAGAGTGTTGCAAGAACATGTTTCTTCATGGTTAGAGAAAACTCCCCAACCGGTAGATGATGTTCCCAGAGACATCTGGACGTTCAGTAAATCGGACGCTGTAGTAAGAGATATAACCATACTTAAAAATTATATAAGAACTCTAAAGCTGATTTTAGACAGTTTGAACAAACTGAAATGGGTGAACATGTTCAACAGGGAAGAATTTATATCTTCTAATAGTGTTTAAAAATGGGTATGCTTTATATTGTACATAGTCTTAAATATTATCTAATGTTGTCTTAAATAATTGCTGATATTCAAAGTGTATATAGGCATAATATAGTTCAGTCGTTACATATTTATATAAAAAATCATATCATGTTGTTGAAGCCTTTAGTTTGAAAATAAAATCTTCCTTATTCACAATGAATAAACTACTTTTTATGCATATGTTTGTGAACCTTGAAAGCTAACAAAATTGAGTACAATTTGCAATCATGAAAATCATTTCAAAACACGCTTGGATTCTGCTCAGAAAGTCGCATACTTAGGCTTACCATATTTAAAAGAAAAAGGATCCAATCCCGTCAACATTTGCGGGGAGAGAGGGTGAGGCGTATGGCTCATTGGAATCCGGTAAAATACTTGCTTTTCTATCGATGCGTGTAAAATATATGCACAATATACAAGTTTTGTATTGATACAATACTGTATTCTGTGAACACCTCCCTCCCCAATTACAATTTCTACAATTCATCGTACTCCCCCTGAAACGTTTCTGCTGATATTCAAGTCAGGACCCTATATAAAAAATTCTATTTTTTTCATTAGAAATCGAAAAGTGCCCAGTGAAAACCCTGATGTACTTTACAAAGATTGTTAATTTGGTCCTAAAGTGGCCGCACTTTCCTGAATTCTGGAAACTAGCCAAGATCATGCCTACTTCAAAGCCACAAAAAGCTGCTAACCTGCTTGAATCTTATAGACCCATAAGTCTCCTATCTTGAGTAAAACAGTCGAAGCAATCCTGCTGTTGAGAATAAACCAACATCTGGATCAACACGGAATTTAAGGAATTATCATCCCACATTACGGAATTATCATCCCCCATTAATTTGGATTCAGAGTTAAGCACACGACCGTAAATCAGTTATATAGAGTTGTAGAATTTTTCAGCGAAAGGCTGCAGAACAAGAAAGTCACTAGGGGACTTTTCCTAGATATTGCCAAGGCGTTCGATCGTGTATGGCTGGATGCACTTATATACAAACTACATAATCTGGGCTTCCCAGATTACATCACTATCATAATTAAATCCTACCTAACCGATAGACACTTTGTCGTTCACGTCTCAAATACACTTTCCACGCAAAGGCCTGTCCTTGCTGGGGGTCCCACAAGGGTCTCTTTTAGGGAATACATTATTTAATATATACATGAACGACATCCCACTTACACCCAACACTACACTCGCAATGTATGCTGACGACACTGCGATCCTCACTCAAAGTGCATTTGTTAGCCCAGCAATACAACGGTTACAAGATTACATTAACACACTCGAGGTTTGGCTGGTAAAATGGAAGATTAAGGTAAACGTCGATAAAACAAGGCGATTATGTTTACCACCAAAAATAAGTTCAACCGAAATTTGCAATTTTATGGAAACAATATCCCATGGGCCAAGCAAGTCCTATGTTTAGGGGGATCCTCAATAAAGCTCTCTCATGGAACCCACACATTACAGCTATATTAAGAAATTTCAAGTTAGTAAAATTACACTTCATCCCTTAATTGCTCGAAACAGTGTACTTTCTATAGATAACAAGTTGCTTATTTATAGGACCGTTTTGCGTCCCATATTGTGTGTGTAAATCCTATCGAAAAAAGTTACAGCAGGCCCAGAATCTGGTGCTCAGACAGATTTCAAACGCACCATGGTACATGAGAAATCACAAAATCCATACAGAGTTAAGGGTTGAAGAATTAAAAATCCTTTTACTGCCGGCTTGCCCGGGAATTTTATGAAAACTTGAATACCATTGATAACCCTGTAATCAGGGTATATGACTATGATATTAATGACCCATGCAATAGTAAACGTCCTATGGCTATCTTAAGTAATTATATGACCTAATATTGTAATGTCTCTTTCATTTGAACTGTATATAACGTTATTTATTTAGATCTACTGATTTACTTTTTCTTAATGTGGCACCAATTGACTTGCACCTTGCACTTAGTGTAATTTCTCTTGTATTATCATGCCTTGTTCCCATTAAGTCCTTCACGAACTCACCAGCCCCTTTTCAGTCTTTCCCAGGTCCCTTTCAGAGTCTTATGCGTTACTTTTGCCACGATCTATAAATTTCTTGATATCTGTTTACTCACACCATTTTGGTCTTAATATCTAATCTATATTCACTCAGATGTTGCCTTAAGTTGCGATAATAGTTATAGCCCATACACATTTTAAAAACTTTTAAAAAAGTTAATATTATGCTAGGTTATTTCCCTGTATGATTCGAAGTACATATTTTGTTCGATGTGGAGTAGGGTCCATGACCCAGGTACCCTGGTGTTGCACCAATGCACTAGGGGAAGAACCTGATAGTGAAATTACGAAGTGGCAGTTAGCAAGTATTGAACTGTCTGAAAGTTCATGTGATTCAGAAATGGGAGAAGCTAATGTACAGCTTAAGTAGAGTGTTCTAATATTGCAAGAAAACACATCATTTTCTCAAACTAAGTATATGTCTCATAATAATTTTTTGCACAGACACAAATTTAATTCTAAACCAGGATACTTTTGTTTGTAAAGGATCGGATTCTATTCATAACTCTGTTGTAAACATCGGAACTGGCTTTCAGGAAAAAGAGGTAAATAAGTCTGTACCAACTGATAAAAGTCCCGACGTGAACTGTACACATGATGCGAATAAACTACGAGGTGGTGAGTAAACAGTTTCAAATCTTCCTGTGAATGAAAAGTCTGAAAGATCTGAATCTTCAGACTGTGATATGTATCTTAGAACTTTATAAATTCCGAACGTTTTTAAATTTAAGAAAATTTAAAATTGTTGTGTGGTTAATCTGTGTATATAACTTGTAAACAGTGTAAATATTTATTTCTTTATTTATCTTATTTGCTTGATTTATTATCATTTGCTTGATTTATTATCATTTGCTTGTATCGAATTTGGCCTCTGACCAAGGATTGGTACTCCCCAGGATGTGCAGTCCTTGGGAGGGGGCAGTGTTATGAAATATCCAGCTGCGATAAGATAGCTTCCCCACAAAGCAGATTCGGAGTTGCCAGAAAACGGCAAGGTAAGGCAGGGTTGCCAGATTTGGAGCGAAATCGCCCAATTCGCGACATTTCGAGACAAAATTGGCCATATGCCATAGACGGATGGAAAGCATTCTGGAACAAATTCTTACAGATTTGGCTCAGAATGTTTTCGAAGGTAGGACAAAAGCTATATAAACTCTGCCTGTTCACGAAGTAGGAGAGTATCCCGAGTTGGTGCATCGTTGAGGCTATCGTCGAGTGCATCTGGAATTGTAGCGTGGTGAGTCTCGAGAGCACGTTGGATTCCGAGACCGACCGAACCGAGTCGGGGAACGTCATCTAGTGCTTTGCCCTGAAGCTGTCTTTACCGTTATAGCCTGATAGCCTTTGCATTTGTAAAGTATTGGAAAAATTGGAGATTCTCGTACTCTTTAGCAACGTAAACTAACGAACTTCAGGAAGACTGTAGAGGTGTAGAAGAATTATTCTCGGGTCTTGACGATAGACTTGACTAGAGTAGTGACAGACTATCCGAAGTTTCTGGAAAAGCTCCAATCAGAGAGAGGGTGTGAGAAATTTGATAAATGCATATCAGGAAAATTAAATAAATTGATTTTTAATTAAATTTAAGAGTTTCAATTATTAATAATTTTTTCCCGTTATTTTTATTTGCCTGTTATTTCTCTGGTATTATGTGAGAGAATTATATAAATTCAAGTCTTATATATAAATTCAATAAGTCAATTAAAAAAATTGCCGAAAGTTCTCGGCTTCCAAACGGAATAAATTTTGGTTAATTTTTTAAAGTAAATCTCTTTCTTCATTTGACTTTTGTCAGAAGACGGGTGTAAATGAGCCTTTATTCAATCACATAGAGTTCTGGCTTAACTTAATCGAGTAATGTTGAACTTAAAATAAAATGTCATTAAACTAGCCTAGAGACTCACAGGATAATTTATAATAGCGCAGCAACGCCCTGACTCGTAGAAGCCAGCGGGAAAAGCCTAACGGCTGGAAGCACAACCGAATGAAATCGCAAATAAATAACAATGTGGCCTACAGGCAGGCAGAGCACGCTCTAAAATGAACTTCCAAACCTTCGCTTAAATAGCACTTCTTTCTTCCTTAATCTGAATATCTGCGTGCTAGCTGATTTACCTTCTGTCAGGAAAGCATAGGTGGAAAGGAGAGAGAAAAGGAAATTTGCTTTAACTAAAAGTTATGTATTTGTCAAAATAAATAAATAAATCCTCATAAAACAATTTCAAGTCTGTGCTACTTAGCATTCTAACCTCATTCGTATGAAATTTGTTTCGTATATTCATCCCGTATCTTGACACTATGCGCTTTATGTCATGGGTAAGAAGCTGTTTCTTACTGTGTTTGTATATGTATATACTGTGTTTGTGTGACTATATATATACTGTATGTGTATGTATGTGTTACTATATATATATTGTTTGCATATGTATATACTGTGTGTGTCTTACTGTGTTTGTGTTTGTATATGTATAAGTATAGTGTATGCATTAAAATAGAAAATTTGTTAAATTTGAATTTGGAAAGTACTATTGAAAATAATTTCAAGTATGTGCTCGTGAAATTCTTGAAATTAAATAAATGAATTAAATTTTTGTATATTTAAGAATATAAAAGAGAATCCACATTTAAGCCGTGAGTTACAAAATTTCATCAAAGATTGAAACTCCATTATCCAACAGAATGGAAAATACTAATAGACACGAAGCGCATGACGATGATGTTGATGGTGGAGCGGAGAATGATGCCATTCTTTGAGACTTAACTACAGCAGTGACAGACTATCGGAACTTTCTGAAAAACTTCCAATCACACAATGGTTGTGAGAAGTTGGATAACTGTATATCAGGAAATTAAATAAAATTATTTTTAACTAATTTTAAGTATTTCAATTACTAATAATTTTTAAAAATTTTTCTGTTATTTGTAGTTGTGATAGAATTATGAATAAGTCATCTTGAATTCATATATAAGTCGCTCTCAAGTTTCAATTAAAAAAATTGCTGAAAATTCTCGGCTTCTAAACGGAATAAGTTTTGATTAATTTTTTGAAGTAAATCTTTCTTCATTTGGCATTAATAATTATTTTTGTAAGTATATAAAATGTTCCGAACGTTTCTTCCTTAAAAAAAAGCATTGGTAAAATAAATATATTTCTTTTCCAAAAATTCGAAGTATACATTTTAATATTTATTTATTAACCATAAATTTTAAATTTCATATTTGTGTCAATTTGGAATACTTATCGAATTCCTACTTTTAAACTAACTTGAACTAGCTTAAAATCTGAATATTTATCATTTTTGAATACCTTGAAAATCCTGTTCGTACTTTGTTTTCAATCAAACTTGTTTTTCACGTATTTTGAAATTTTATTATTGATAAAAGATTGATTTGCATTCAAGTCATCTGCTTTTCTATGAGGGTTCCTTAAGTACCAACGAAAAATTATAATTCACGAAATTCAATATTCACTTGAAAGAGCATTTATCTCTTCTTAGAAATGACTATGACTCCGTAGATATTTAGGAATAACCAATTTTCTGTTACATTATTTTTAAAACTCAAATTATTCTAGATGTACATGCGAACTATCATTCTGCATTACAAAATATACACTGTACCTCTGTAGGTCACACGGGATTTATTTTCGCAATTGTTGGTCTTAGATGTGCACTTCCAACAAAATTTATTTTACAAAAAAAAAAAAAAAAAAAAAAAAAAAAGCACTTTACAATTTTGGAACTTCCTATAAAAATACTCGTATAGCTCTTCTCACTATCAAAGAGCGCAATCAGTGCACTACCAACTACTAAGAACATTAAACACAACACAATGCAAAGCGCATTTAAAAGGCGAAGCTCCCGCGGATATCTCAGTACTCCGAATTAAGCTCTGAATTAGTAACTGAGAAAACCTGATGCTGTCTCCGGTCTTATATAATTGTCTCCCGGCCGCCGGGAAATCTCTGATACCTTCCATTTCTCGAAAGTACCGTAACGCATATCAGGGCCGGATACGGTTAAAGTTACATAAAGAGGTCAATTGAAGTTATTTAATTACAACCCCATTTAGAGTTATATAAGGAGCAGAGAAAAATTTCACGAAGTTTGGCGGCTTTTGGAGATTTCTCCCCAAATTGGGTGAGAAATTTAGTCGCCAAAACCGTCCCCAGCTTGGCGATGTCTCCCTAATTTAGCGAGGTAGCCCTTTACTTAATGTTAAATAGAGTTGTCTCTGCATTCTTATTTTTCCGGAAAAGCAGTATGTCTTGCGAGCATTTCATGTTACATTATAAAAAAATGTTACAATTTCACTAAATTTATTTACAAATATACGAATTTCGAAATAGTATGATGTTGTTAAATTTTAAAAGTCAGTTTCGTAAAAATTACATAGCTACACACATAATAAAGATCTAAATCTGTCAGAATTTTCTTGTCAGCGTCTGAACGAAGGATTTTAAACTTAGAGACGATAAAATTTAATGTCCAGAATTTTCAATATATATTAAAGTTTCTTCAAGCCAAAAGAAAGCTTAGAACTCGCGCGACTATGTTCTTAGAGTAGGTCCCTGACTTTAAATGTCTACAATCGTTGGTTGCATGACTTTTATGAACACAATGTGTGTTTTTTGTAATATACGACGATACTTTACGTACACATTTAGTAAGGTTAACATCAAGCAGAAAGTGACTTGGAGACCATGAATTCTGATTTTGGTCTGGAGGAAATTATGACCTGAGCGGAATTTCTGAGTTTTTTTTTCTGGAACCTGTACCTCTAGATAAAGCCATGAGCTTGGGAGTTAACAATGAAGACAAGGATGAGTTATTAAAGGATCATAAAAAATGAGCTTTAAAAAAAACTGCGTCACCTTCAGAAGCAGCAACAGATGATGATTGTGAAGGAAGTGTTTTTATGTAATGTTATGTTTAGTTCCATGTAATGGTATTACCATGATAAAGCTAGAGCATAAGCATTTTTAGTGATAGTGCCTTATCTCAGTTTAGAAAACTTATAAAACTTCAAATCACTTTGGACAAATTTTATGTGAAACGAAGGACCATTTTAGATTCAACCAGAGTCTAAGAAACAGAGAAAAGATTAAAGATGATGTCACAGAAAGATAATTACGGAATGTTTTCATGGAAGGGGATTCGTCCCCCAAATAATATTTCTACCTTATCACATTCCGCTCGGAAGGGCGCAGTAAAATTAAATTAAATTTTATTCTGTTTTATGTGTTTAATATCGTTTATTTATTTATTCCTACCATTTTTGTCTCAGATTTAATTCCCTTGTTTTGTCTCAGATTTAATTCCCTTGTTTTGTGTTGTGAGCAAGATACTCTAGTAAATTTGAGTAAAGTTAACACTTTTCAAAATTACTGGACTGATAATATTAATCTTTTTTCGACTTTAAAGACACTCACAGCTTAGCATACAAATGGTCAACAGCTGACAGGTCATCTAAGAAGTAAACTTTTAACTTTTTATAAAATTTTAACATCTTAACTATTTTTTTTTATTATTTATTACGTGCTCCGCCTTTAGGCACTACACGGAAAGGGAGAGATGCCCCGTGGAGGTCTTTTCAAGGAAAATTGGCTGGTAGCCATGTTACACATGAGGAAAACCACGAAAACTCCCATGCAGTCAGCCCGTTTGGCGGGACTCGATCCCCGGACCGAACTACCAGTATTTAGCGGCTTTTACCGCTCGGACGCTGGTGGGCATCTTAACTATATGCTTAAATATAATAGCATTTGTATTATATGCTTATCTGAAAGTGTGACAAACGTTTTCGAAGATCCTGTACGTTTTCAAGGTGGAAAAAGAAAGATCTTGCACAATACACGACTGTTTATTAAACTTGTTCAAGTTGGAATTAATATTTTATGATTTCACAGAATATGCAAACAATAGGCTAGAAATGTTCTCAATATAATGATAAAAGAACATGATGAAAGTCTGAAAATTATGTGTTCTTCAGGGACATTAAAAAGATTCAGTCATAAGAAGTTATTTTCAGTCTTTCCATTAACGTCCTGTCATTCTTTGCTCCTGAAAAATAAACAGTGGTCACTTTTCAATTTATAAAAGATGTTTCTTTCATATTTAACTACATTCAATGTAATTTAAGAATCACGTGAAAAAGAATTCGAGCTAATGGGGAGCTATTAAAACAGAGTTGATTGCTGAAAAAATTTGAGTCTTAAATATTTTATTTCATTTTTATTTGAGTCTTAAATATTTTATTTTTAATTCTTATTATTTCGCGACAAATAATAATTTAATGCGGTTTTATCTAAATATATATATTTAAGAAAAGCAAGTTTTTCCTGCTTTAACACAAAAAATTGTTTCATATTTAGTAAAAATATTAGACCGTTTGTACGCTTTCAGATATGTAAAATTTAAAAATTATTGAACTGCAGCGCATAAAATATACAACGTTGTTTAAAATTATATCTTATCTGAGACTAAAACGCCCATTTGTTAATCAGGTAAATTTCCAGTCTTTTCGTAATTTTTGCTCAGTTTTATACGGCTTAATTTTGAGAAGTTAAAAATTCTAATTTTTGAAGAGTCTTCTTTTCCCTGCGGTTCATATAATGCACATAACGAGTTTCAATGAAATGGGTTTACTAGAAAGGGCTCTAAATGGGTCTAAATAAGGTAACTTTAATTATAGCCTTCCGTTGCATAAAATAAAAGTTAAATAAATAGTTATTACACTCATGCAGTTGTATCGCACGTGATAAATTATACTTACACCTTAAAAATTACTGACAGAGCAGGAAGAAACATTGTTTTTAAAAGGTAAAAATCATTTCATTACAAATAATTTATGCAAAGAGGAAAATAATTTTGACACAGAGAGCGTATAATTCATGCAAATGAAATTATACTAACACGATGACAGGGTAGAGCATCATCTTCAGAAAAAGAAAGAATGTAGGCTTTCTTGATCCTAAAACAAAATGATAATAATAATAATCAGTATAATAAAAAGCACTACTAAGACAATTCTGCATATAGACTATTGCTCGTATCATTTTGCATGACACAAGCGCATAGAAAATATTACTATTATTGAAATACACAAACTAAGTCCATGCGTTATAATTTTGTTGATTTTTTCCTGTACCTACAAGATAGTTACTTAAATAAGAGAGAAGGAAGGATTTTATCCTGTCGGAGGACACGGAGGTTTTCTTCGGAATTAACATTAAAACCAACATTATCCTTGTAAAAGAGAATTTACACTACCCGACATTGAAAATGCATCATCAAGAAGGAATGGCCAGAAAGTGATGTAACTCAGCAACCAAAGAGAGACAGCAACGAACTTCGACATCATAATACATAGTGAGAACAGCATCGGCTCTTGAAATTCGTTCGATCGTTCGCCACCTACAAGGCTTCCGTTCTAAGGTGAAACCAATCGGAATTAATACCTGATCACCGAAGATAAAATCTACTACCAGCAGCCACCACAACCAGGGCAGACTGCCATAAATAAAAATATGTAAACAAACATGGTAACTCTAGGACTGTATGACCACGAACACTTCATTCAAAACTATTTCGATACAACATCGGCATTAAATTGCAATCAAATGGCATACTATTGGTATCGCTGAATTCTAAATAAAATTTCACACATATTTCAAGCGTGCTCCACGCGTATTAGTTTATGTTATCGCACTGAAAATTACAAAAATAATTTGAAACGTCACTGTGTTTATATGCAAACGCGTTGAATATACCTTTGTAAATCAAAGGCACACTCTTAAAAAGTTCATATAAAATAATTATTCAATACATGCTGTTCAATATTTAGCTCCTCATTCGTAAGTTTCACAAAGTATTTTCCTTAATAGATTCTTAAACTTTTATTTAATAAATAACGCATTTTGTTACAAATCTCATTTTGTTCTTAGCTATTTAGCAATGGCCACACAACTGAATCCCAGTGAAGGCAATGAGATCAAAATTACATGAAAAAGGTGGTCACTATTTAAACTAATTTTTCACAAATTCTCAAGTCTGAAAATCAAAACAGTTATAAACAATTAACGAATAATCTAATTTCATTATTTATGGTTACTTAATAGAGCAGTATAATTTTATTCATAGAGTATAATCTATTAATAATGAAATAATCAGCCTTAGAAATCAATCCTTATCTAGGTAACAATTTTACTTAATTATAGAATAAAGGTCCTGTTAAGTAACATATTTCAGTTTGAAAAACAATTATTCTCAAAAACTAAGAAAAGGAAAACAAACAAAAAATGTAGCAATAAAATTTAGTTTGTTATTTTAAGATATAGTCCTTAACTGAGAACGAAACTCTTTTTGAAAGACAGGGAAGCGTAAGAATTAGAAGTGTAACAAGTGTTGTACTGTGTGTGCGTTTCTAAATTTGATCTTAAGCAGTTAATACAAGATGGACCCTCTTCACAGTTCGGAACTAAATTATCATGCGATTGATCCCAATGAGCGCAAAATAAAGAATTTTTACAATTTCCAATATAGCGGCCAAAAGCCTGGCAACCATTACATCTTGAAATTCGAATATATTTACAGGAAATTCGAATATATTTATGTCGTTTAGAAGAAATTACTACTCATAAGTAAATTATCCTTAAATGCAACAATTTTGGTGTCTTCTGTCAAAGAAACTTCTTTTACGGGGATAAGGGTCTCTGAAATTTTGTCTTTTCTGCCAATTATGTACATCTGAGTCTCTTGAAATTTATTAATGGACTGTGAGTCCAAATATATATAATCAATTTGATTGCAATTGTCTGAGACCGCTAATAAATTTGTTTGAGAAAATTCATCTTCACGGTGTATTAAAATGGAATCGGTATTGTCGCTTGATCAATTAGATCACCTGCCGCAAAAGTTCACTCTTCAACAAGTTGTTTAAAATCAATTAAAGACTGTAGCATAGGTCCCGTTTGTCTTTTTTGTCTAATTAGATCAGCTTGTGAGCGAAAAATCTCAAAATTCCTTTTAAGTGTTGATTTTAGACTGTCCAAAAGATTACGAAGTCTTTTAGTATCTTTCCTAAATATTTTTAAAAGTTCTTGATTTTGGAGTGAAATTAAGCAAAATCTACGAATTCCTTTTGGTTTTCTGGTTGGACAGCACTTTCAGCCATGATAAAGGTAACGGAAAACGAACCCCAAAGGATCAATTAACAAAAGAATTAATTCAATAATTCAATGGGAACACACACAGTACTCAGTATTTAACATTAGAGACTATTGAGTTATCCAAGAAAGAACCACAATTGTTTAATTTCTAACATAATGTGAATATTAAAATAATATGAAGGTGTAATTTATTAAAGTAACAGTAGCAACTTCGTACGTTAAAAGAGAATGTGGGGTACCCCAACTCTAGAATTATGTATAGTTATCCTAATATTTAAGTTTCCAAAAAATTGTAAACGGATTGGCGACAAACCAGGCGAATAAAGGAGCCAATACGGGATATCCTTATCCTTTTAAAACCGGTTAAAAGCAGTTAGAAAATGTGAAAAACATCTGAACAAGGACCTAAAAACTAACTGTGAGTCCTTAAATATAATCTTTAAATATAATAAGCAATTAGTTATTTAAAGGCCGCAATTAGGCGCATAAATTCAGTAAAAAGACTACTAGGTTAAAAAAGACGCCATAAGCTGTATCGCCAATCTTACAGGAAGGCGAAATATGGAAAATAATTCATTAAAATGTAAATGAACATAAATTAGTACCAAAATTATTATTAATCTAAACTATGCACAGAATAAAACTATAAATAGAAATAGAACAATCTAAACACTAAAATTTTGTAAATGAAAATATGTAAACAAACATGGTAACTCTGGGATTGTATGGCCAGGAACACTTCAATCAAAACTATTTAGATACAAGACCGGCATTAAATTGCAATCAAATGGCATACTATTGGTATCGCACGTTATCGCACTGAAAATTACAAAAATAATTTGAAACATCACTGTAAGCCAAAATGAAGAAACACTTTTTGCACTATAACTTTGGAACTAATTATCGTTGATAAATAAAATTTGTATCACTCTATTCAGTAAATTAAAACACACAAAAAGTAAACTTTCAGCATTCCGATACAAAGGCTTCTTCGGGTTGAAAAAAAGAAAATAACTCGCGCATTGTGAAAAACACCACTATGTGATCAGATCCAATAGCATACTTTTTTCATCATAGCTACGGAACTAATAATTACAGTTAAATAAAACTAATATTTTTATAAACAACAGAAAAACACACAAATAAAAAACTTGCAGCTTCTTGATTTAAGAACTTCTTTAAGATGAAAATGATGAAAAATGGTTATAGCACTTCAAAAACACTTGACACACACAACACTTGAATCATATAAGATACACGATGTTGAAATCAAATGATTATGTAATAGAGCAAAAGAAGCATTAATAAAATCCGTAAATCATATTTAACAATATTCTAACTTGCTACTAGTTGATCCGAAGGCTTTTCCACATCAAAAACTTCTAAAGAGACTTGAAGTTGCTGAAATCGAAAATGTAAACAAAGCAGTAGTGTGTAGGACCATCTTAGATGTTGATACACGAAGAAACACGTTTAGATACAGAGTCAATGAGACTACGTATTGTGTTCGAAAACGGCTTTTTATTCCCCGTAAACCATTTGCCTTAGTTCATCGTCTCAACGCGACAATGGCAGGGTCTGCAAATGGCGTCTAATCACATCTCAAATGTCTTCGATTGGTGAGAGACCAAGAGAAAACGGTGGCCAGGGTAGCATCTGTACACCTTGCAGAACACATTGACTGATTGGAGCACTGTGTCGTCGGGCATTATCCTCCTAATGAAGGCCACTAGGTATTCCCTGAAGGTATGGGAGTGACACCGGCAGTAGCACAAAGTCCACGTATCTTTGGGCCGTCCTAGTGCCATGAGTACGAACTAGAGGTGACATGGAACCGTATGCAATTGCGCCCCAAACCATGACGCCGCGTTGTCGTCAGGGCGTTTCGAAATCGCTGCCGAATTGGATTTGTCTCCGATGCCACACTCCTACGCGACGACTGTCATTGAAGAAGCAGAAGCATAGCTCATCTGAGAACACGACCCTGTGCCATTCCGTAGTCTAAATCGCTCGAGCCTGGCATCATGGCAGGCGTTGGAGTCTGTGATGGAAGGTGCGTCTTCTTAACGATAGCAGTCATCTTAACGGAAGCCATGAGTGTAAGCCACTAGCCACCAATCGACGGCAAATGGTTCTGGTCAATATGGGAACATCCAGGATGTCTTGAACATGCTGCAGAATGGAGGTAGAAGTGGCTTGGACTCCGCCACCGCTTGTCGGTGGATGCGTCGATCCACGCGCGCTGACGTTACTCTGGCTGGACCGGCATCCCTCGAACTTGCCCAATTTCCTTATTCCAACCATCGTCGCCACAGCCGGTGCACTGCGGATGCATCCAGGTGTGTGTCAGTTGAGATTTGCCGTATGAATCAACATGCCCTTCTCAGTCCGATGACCATGCCTATCGTAAAATCGTCTGTCTGCTGGAACTGCCTCCGTTAACAATGGTCTAGCATTCTCTACTATTACATTCGTTCTCTGAGACAAGAACAAGTTTTCTACGCTCATTTCATTTCCAAGATTGTGAAAGTTTGTATGAAGATTGTTCTAAATTTGTTATAAAATGTGAAAATACGTACAAATTCGGAAATTCGGTCACTAATATTAAATTTAACCTAATCCCGTGCCGAATGCAGGCCTCGGCTGAGCACTTGAGGCATGCAACTCTCGGGTGACAGCACTTGAACTTCAGGTAATATGTTCACTATGTGATAATACTTCAGGTAATAAATTCACTATAGGCTGGTTCACACTTCAGGTAATATGTTCACTATACTTAGCAGACATTACCATATAGTTATTACCAAACATTGCTGGCTTGTATCAAAAACATTTTGAATTACTTAACATGCAAATAAATTGGACAGAAATTTAATGAACTTACGGTTGGTAGCAGCATAATAAGCGCACCACGATTACCAATGCTACAATTGCTATGAGAAGTACTATATACATTTTCCATGAATCATCAATATCTGCAATGCAAAAGAACATGAACATTTGCGAACAACTTAAAACGGTATACGTAATTCATCTGATCATACATGATGAAACACATTTATGTAAGAAACCTTAGAATAAAAATTAACTGCATTATTTTTTTCCACTAAATAAGTTAATAGTTAAGGGCATAAGAAATTGTCTTCTTCTTTACTATGTACCATTGGTGTAATTGGTAGCACGTCGAGCCAGTAATTGAAAAAGTGGGAGTCCGAATCCCGGTGAAGATATAACTCGCTTTATCCTGTTTCCCTTCCGAAAATTATTACAAAGATTTTACAAATGTCACCGGAATTAAAAGGTGACGGACAATATTTCATCACTAACTGGATTTGGCAATTCGGTCTCTTCCTTGCCCAGCCGCCGCGTAAAGGAGGAAGAATATATGGAATTTTCTTATTCCTAACAGCGCGGCTTCATGGTGTAACTAGTATCACGTGCGGCTAGTAATCGGATGATCTGGAGTTTTAATCACAGCGATGGCATCTTTGGTTTTTGTGTTGCTTGCTTAGAAAAGCCTTAGAAACTAAATTAAAAAAAATAGGTTAGTTAAACTGCACTTAAAAAGCACTTAACTTTTTAAGAAAAATTTTTTTTTAACTTTCCAGCTTTCTTCGTGGCTGAAACTAAAATCTCGAGACTGCTAAAAATGAGGATTTTAAATCCAAATTGTCAGACAAAATATAAAATTAATCCAGCGTATTTTTTTATACATGCCATTCATATCCAAAACAACAATTAAGCCTTGCAACTCTCTCAGTTTGTCAAATTATTTCCCTCTTGGCATTTCTAGTTCTAAATTAATTACCAAGCATATCTCGATAGCTAACAAAAGCACATTTTACAGAATTTAAATGAAGTTGTATAAGCTGCAGTTTATTTAACATCTTTTATTTTACGTTATAAGGTATTTCTTCCGCCTTCTTAGTAAGCCTTCGTGGTGTAGTGATCAGCACATTGGGCGCGTATTCGAGAGGCCCGTGGTTCGAGACCCGACGAAGGCATTGCTCATTTTTCACATCTCCTGCTTTCAAAAAATAACTAATGACTCTAGTCTCGCCCGAACTAAAAAAGGTGGTGGATGATGATTCTCCACCACCAGGATTTCGCGACTGGTCTCTAAACCTCAGTCGTCCTTTAAACCGGGAAAGGGGAAGTATGTAATGTATTTCTCCCGCCTTCTTAGCATGCCTTCGTGGTGTGTAGTGGTCAGGACGCTCGGCGCGTATTCGAGAGGCCCGTGGTTCGAGTCCCGGCGAGGGCATTGCTCATGTTTCATCTCTCCTGTTTTCAAAAAATAGCTAATGTCTCTACAACGTAATTTAATTTACAGAAAGTGAATAACAAATCTGCGGTTCTGTATACGGCATGTTGACGATACATTTGTTCTTTCAGGCAAGCCTAAGAATTATCTCCCAGACTTACTTCCTGAGCTGAATACTTTAGACCAGGGATGGCCAAACTTTAAGATGATGAGAACCGCATAATAGATTTTATGAACGTTCGAAAGCCGCAAGTCCAAATTTATATCGTTTCAAAAACAATGAGACAGGTTTTGAATATAAAGAATCTTTTTAAGTAAATTAATGAATATGTGATTAGCATGATTAGCTATAAATCTGAATAAATTCATCTTATATGTACTGTTTTGTATTCAGAAACGTTAAGTCCCAAAAAAATAAAAATTTGTAACTCTCCTTGCACCGGGCAACTGAGTGTTGTTTCTTCAGGCAGAGAAACCAAATATTTTCTTTTGATTTCCTTTATACCTCTCCGTTTATAATTATTGTTGCTCTTTTTAGTAGTAAAATGTACCGGAAGCATATTCATTATTGGTCTACAATTACATAAAAAAAGTTACTTTGGTAAATTACAAATAATTATTTTTAAAAAAATTGAGTTTTTTTTTCTCTTTTCTTTTTTTTTTTTTTGTTTTTTAAACTTATGAACAGTCTTTTAGAAAGGATAAATTAAATGATACACGTCAATGCGCGCTACATAGAAACTGTTATTCGAGGAAAAAATTATCTAAAAATAAGTTATTAACTTGTTTAGGCTTTTGATTAAAAAGTAATTTTGTTTCTCCACGCAATTAACATAAGGACCAGCATGCTGAGATCACTCGAATCTTTGGATCATAACCTAAGAAATCATTTAACATTTTTTCCCGAAACTTTGGAACAACTACTTTTACTGATGCCCAGTATAGAAGAATTCACTAAAAAAAAAAAAAAAAAAAAAAAAAAAAAAAAAAAATTTCAGTGATATTTAAGTAATCGCTATCTCTCATAACAGCCCTGATTGATACGGTATTTCAGCGTGGCATCCAACGGAATCTACAAGAATTTTTAGTAATCAGTACACGGCGCATTATTGAAAATTCTTGAAACTATGTCTGGAATCGTTCCGATAATTTTGGACAAAGATAACGAAATTCATGCGCATCATTGAAAATTCTCGAAACCACCTCTTGAATCGTTACGATAATTAACATAACCTATTGCTAATAAATCTAGCAGTTCATGTCGTCTATATAAAAGCTTCGTTTAGCACATATTGAATCTGTCTACGAGTTGAAGTCTTCAACATAGCTGTTTATTTTTGAGTTGTTTTTCAAATACGTGATAAATCAAAGCTAATATTACAGAAAGAAAACATACCTGTCACTACTATAATGAATTTGTTTCGCAAATGCAAATACAATATGAACGCATAACTCTTCATATTTCTATGGACATATTCAGATGTTCGATGTGGAGGCCTTTTGTAACACGACAGATGTCTGCAGAATAGGTTAGTCCCTAAACGCTTGCCAAATAGGTGTACGGATCTACCATATTCTAATTGTTGGACCCATAAAGGCGATCAAATGAATTACCGTCTCCTGTTTAATTTCTACGTATAATAACTCAGAAAGTTTAAAATAAATTATTGTCAGCCTAAAGTTACCTCTGCCTAGGATTACCAACGAATTATAATTAAAGATAGAGATCCGTATGGGAAAAGTGTTCATTAAGCATATTATTGTGAATGATTGCGAAATCTGCAAAGCAATTGCATAAAAATGCCTAACTTGCTTAGGGATAGGCAATTATTTTGAAGGAGTTCCGACGAAAATTGAGACAAGTCTCCTTCCCAAGTAAAAGGCTGAAGGTTCACTCCACCAGAAATAAAATCCTCATAAAATTCTTCCACGGATTAAAAGAGCTCTATATGGATTGCAAGGCGAAACGGATTTCTTCAGCAATTACTCACGCTACTCAAGGACTGAATAAAAGTAGTAACGAATAGCAAATCTTCCAGATGGATCACAACTGTTTGAACAATGGGATCACACAGGAATATAAGCAGATACTGAAGTAAAATTAACTTGAGAGAAAAAATGTTAGGGAGATTAATTAAATAAAAATATTAGCATTGCGTTTTAGAGCAACTTCGCATTAGTGTATTCCGATGACCATTACCTGCTCAAAAAGTAACATAACTGGAATAGTAATTACCAGAAATGGAATTATTATCTGTAATTTTACGTATTTGTTGCTCTGACAATAAGCCAACAGTGGACAATTTGAAATCTATCAAATTTTTACATACACAAAATCAGAAAATAAATTAGCGATTAATAAAGAAACGTGGCACTGCAGGATTTCTATTTCACATTCCATTTGTACTAAAAAATGAAACTATATTTACTAAAAACAAGTTGTATTTCAGATCTCAAAGAATCGCAAGTAGGTCACTAGCCGCAATTAAGGTGTCGGAGAGCTGCATGCGGTACGCGAGCTGCAGTTTGGCCCGTGTCTGCTTTAAACGGAGACAAGCAATATACTCTTGAAGTCCAACACTTGAAAAGTAACTCTTCCGTTTCTTGGGTGTAATGGTTATGAAATCTGGTAGCCAATTTTATGTGCCTGTTTTCGTTAACCGTTTATTATACCTAATACTACAGGAGATTATCAGAGTAAGTATCTCAGCTAGTACAACAAACGATCTCGGACTGGATGAATGGTGAAAATAACAACCAACGTTCGCGTCGGTTTTGGTGTTTGAAAGTTCTAGTGTAGATAATCAACACGTAATAAGTAAAATTTCATTTATGGTATTAACCTGCTGATTCGTTTTCGAATACCTTCGACGGATATCGTGCTATCCCAAATAATTTATATTTTGTCTATAATTTGATAACCTTCGACAGTAGCTTAAGAGCCCAGTTGTTGTAATCGATAATGGACGAGATATCGCATCTTTTATTTCGTCAGTACTTTTAATTATATTACCATAAGAGTGGATAATAAAAGTTTCGTGTTAAATTTTACACTGAGTTTGATTTTGCGTTTCGCAATAAGCATCAATTATGATAATAAGCAAAACTCTCCTATTGTTATAATTAATGCCCTGAGGTCAGCCATTGGGCTTCATGAAAAGCAGTTTAATTAGTTAAACACATTTAGAAGTCTATAGTGAAATGCGATACTCTCCTACAACAAGGCTTAAAATAAACCGGCTTGGAAAAAGAAACACTTAAAGTAAGAACAGCTGTAAGTTTCAAGGGCTTTTAATGATGCTCAGCAAAACCATTAATCCATGGAGGCATTTCTAATAGTACGTATAACTATTGAGCATTTAAAGACGTAGTAATATTTATGTTCATAATTTATTTATTTTATAAAGTGTCTCTGCTATTATTAATTTAGCAAATTATTTTAAAGAACTATTTCAAAATTTCAATCTTAGGCACATGATAATGATGTTACAGGTAGAAAAAAAAAGTAGCTATATCCACGAACCATTGCAGATCCCATGCTTTTCTGCAAATCCCTTGGAACAGATGCAGAATTTCTTGACTTCATTTCCTCTTCTATCAAAAGTGCAGTTGGAATCTTTGCCACAATTACAAGCTGTAAAGAAAGTGAGGTTCAGAGAAAGAAACTCAAAGGCAAATTTCAGTTATATAATTTTTATCCATTAAACAAAAATGCATATTTTATTTGGATAATAATAAACGACTGTTTATAAAATAGCAGTTGTGTTACTTGTAATGTTGCATTCAATTCTAATACCAGAGTGAAATTTTATGTGTTTGCAGCAATGAGAGGAAAAAAATTGTAAAATAATATGCTCAGTATTGTAAACAATATGCTCAGTTGTGAACAATATGCTCAGTTGTAAAATAATATGACAGTGTGCTCAAGATTATCTATTTTAGGAAAGCTAACCAGAAAACGTTTATTTTTTAATAATTATTTTTATTATTAAATAATAAAGGATTTCTATGAATGTATGGTAAATGTCTGTTTGTTTCATATTGTTACGAAAAATTCGGCGGTTGCGCCTGTATGTAAGCTTTCCGGCATAGCACTAGGATTGCCATAAAATAGTGTATGGTATGGTTGCCAGATTGGCGACTTTATCGCCCATTTGGCGACCAAATCGGCGATATCCCATGGTCAATAACTTCCTGTCGAGATATTTCTCGAAACGTGTGGAACTTAAAGAAAAGCTATATAAACCCTTGCGTTTCTGAGAGCAGGCAGATTGTGAAGTTGTGAAGTTGTTGCGAGTAGATTGTGAAGTGTTGCGAGCAGTGTGATTAGTTGTGAGAATAGCTGCTACGCGAGAGTTTTGTGAACGGAAAGCGATCGAGATAGTGCTTTGCCGTGAAGCTACCTTTACAGTATAGCTTGACAGTGTATTGGTGATTGTTCCACGGTGTTTATTATAAGTTTAGTGTTGCCGTGAAGCTATCTTTACAGTTACAGCCTGAAGCTGTGTGGCTGATTGTTTCAGCGTATTTATTGTAGATTTTCGACGCTTTTAATGGTAATTTTGGAACTGTGCTGTAAATAGTGATTCTTGTAAATAAATTGTGCTTTTTACTGTTCTGCATCGTGTTTTCATCGGATACTCTCAAATCCACGAACCCGTAAAACGCAACAATATTATGAAGAAACGACAGCTCCTATAGCCGTACATTTTGAATGTACGTAGTTCTCCACCCGAATATATGCACCTCGAAATTGTAATTCAAAATTTCTTGCTTATCATATATTTCAGCGTATAACGCGTATTCGTGTATAACGCGCATCTATAATTCCAAATAACATTTTTTTAATTTTTAGATGTTTCCGTCGTATAACGCTCACCCTTTTCTTTACGAAGAAAGCTGAAAGATACGTGTGCGACGCTGTTATCTTTTAAAGTCATTCATTCAAAAAATTTTCCCCGGCTTTCCAAGAAATATTCCGGACGTATTGTTGCCAAACGAAAGAAATACAGTGCTGACGACATTCAGTTTGCGAAAGAAAACATATCTTGTCTCGGGAAAGATGTCTGGTGCCGGTTAAATGTCCTTGCGTAAGCGGAAGAAAAATGAAACGACAATATTTAATAATGCTCAAAGAATAAATGTATTTTGCTTAAAGGAGTAACAAAATGGCCTATCCTAGAGAATAGTGTTGCGAGTGTCCTAAAAAATCGCCCAAATGGATTAGTTGTAACAAGAAACAGCCTATGTTTATGTGTCTTAAAGTAAGCAAAAAAGAATGCAAATGAAAGGGAAAACTTTAGAACACCTTTGAGGGGATGTAGAGATTTATGGCACGGAATAATTTAGTTCTAGGGAAAAAAACAAAAATTTCGCAAAGGCTTCCGAAAGATGTGGACAACAGATTAATAAGTTTCCAGAAGTATGTGATTGACCTAAGAAGGCAGAAAAATTATCTGCTGTCACATATTGCAAATATGAATGAAACTCCAGTAATGCTTGATACAATAGAAAATTAGAAAATAAAAAAAAGTTATTGAAAGAAATAAAAACAGTTCACATAAAACACATCACGAAAAATCGTACCTTACCATAGTGCTTTGCTGCTTAACGAAAGATATAAAATAAAACCTATTGTTATTTTTAAAGAACGAGGCTGCCAAAATGTAATTTTCCAAATGATTTTCCATTCATGTTCACGAGAAAGTATGGATGGACGAAAACGGTGTGAAACTGTGGTAAAGAAATATTCGGCAAAAATGTTCCGTTGCCTTAAAGATTCCAGAAAGTCTTTTAGTTGGGACATGTTCAGACCCCATCTAACGGATAATTAGAAATTGCTGAGTGTAATACATGAGCACGGCAGGCATTCCAAGTGGATTAACGCCATTGGTTCAGCCTCTAAATGCAGGTATCAATAAACCATTCAAAGAAATTTTAAAACGACAGTGGTATACGTGAATGTTAGAAGGTGAAAAAATATTTAAAAAGGAGGCTAAATGAGTCATACCCTTCTAGAAATATTGTGTGAGTGAATAATAAAAGCAAGGAATGAAATTAAACCCGATATAATCGAAAAGTCATTTAAAAAATGTAGTATATCGAACAATCTAGATGAAAAGCAAGATGACTATTTATTTATGGATCAGAATAGCAGTGATGGTGAAAATGAAACAGAATTTGATTATGTGCCTGAAGGTATAACGGAAGACGAATATGATGAGCTTTTCATGCTATCCCACAATGGCATTTTCTAAGTTTATAAGGTATGCCAATTTTTTTAAATAAACAGCATTTAGATATATGTAGGACTCTAATTTTTTATGACTATCTCTCCTTATTTTTATACCTGGCGTAAAACGCTTACCCGTAAATTTTGGTCCTATTTTTTGCACTAAAAGTGCACCTTATACGCCGAAATATGTGGTATTTATTTTACGTTTTAAGTAATGAATGAAATTTTAATTATGTCACTGGGCAAATTATAAGATATTTAATTATTCTGTTTGTTATTGATTAAAAACCTAGGCCCTTTTAAGGCAATAAATTCATTTTTGTAATTATTAATTACTAGCTGAAAATTACATTAACTGGACTCATGAAAATCATTATACACTTCTCTCCTTTTATGATAGTTATTTCAGGCCACTGTTGGCGCAATCGGTTACTAAAAATTTAATTGTGTTAATAAAGCACCAAATTTTTAACTTAATGAAAACAAACGGATAGGCAGAAATAGCAGCAAATAAAATGTCACAAACTGGATCACATAGATATTCAGAATATTATAAAATAGAATGCATGCTACGACAGGTGAATAGTACAAATGTGAATAATGTGAAGATATATGAAAGAAATTATTCAACAACATGTAAAATCTTATGTGATTTCATTCAAAATTAATCTTCATCCGAAAAAAAAAGCATTGCAAACGATCTTAAATCTATCCTCCCGCCATTTGGAATCAGTTTGACAATTTTTATCAAGTATCAGCCACAACGTATGTAGATCAAAACATTTTGCAAGCTTAGTTTAGAAAATAAGGGATTGAAGTTTTATATGATAAAAAATAAAGAAAGGAATGCTTTGCATGTTAGGAATAAAGGATTGAAGGCTTTTTTTGTGGGAGAAGAGGTGGAAAATAATGAACTAATATTTTGTATGACAAAAACTAAAGGATGTAAAGTTTCATATAATGGGAATTACGATAATGAATTTGGGGAAAAACTTCCATCCCTTAATGTTTTCTTTTCTTAAGACAAATTAATTGCAATTTTTAACAGAACGAAACACAAGATTTACCTTTGCAAACACCCTCCGCATACATTCCAAATTCTGAATGGCAATTGCAAGAATAAGCATCTGTAGCAGCATCTCTTCGGCACCATCCATTTTCGCACTGGCAATCTGAAAATGCAGATTTCTAAGTTATTACACAAAAAGATGCAGCATATTAATATGCAGTCAACCCCGTAAGTTGCATATACACAAATCGGAATGATATAGAAATGCAGGGTCGAAAATATCAGCTTCGAGCGGGAAATGGCTTTGTTTGACCGTGAGATTGTTTTTACGTTCTTCATGCGGTTTTTATAAACCGTCACTTGTAAATCTCCCGTTAACTTGCGGGCTTACATCAAAGGAATGATGTACATAACCTCGTTCAAGGTAATTAGGAGCTCGTGGGGCCCACATCTCTATAACCGCGAGCTTCGAGAAAAAAATAAGCTCGTTCTGCTTTGGAATTCCGAAACATGGCAAGAGTTTTCCACAGGCTGCGAGATTCTATGAACCCACGATGTAAAACGTCTTTTAAATTTCATAATCGTTACATCTATAATCTCAAAGCATTTCGCAAATGCGTTGTAAGTTATAAAAGGCATTTTGTTCTTTTACGCGCTCCTCCTTCAGTTCTCTTCTCTTTGTACACTAATAAGGGAAAATGATGTTTCTAAACGTGCTTTACTGTATAATTCCGATCTGTCTTTGTGTAACCTACCTTTCCTTACCTTAGTCGAATCATTTTGTCGAAAGATTCATGCATCCTAAAAAAGAAATTCTATATTTATCACATATTATTTACATTTTGAACGATAGAGAAGACAATTCTTACCACTTTCACATCTGTCTCCTGAGAAAGCATCTAAACAATGACAAATTACTCTTTCGGCTTTTATTTTACACGTACCACCATTTTTACAAGGATTAGAATCACAGGGATCTATGAAGCGAAAAGAAACTTTGGGTAGCGTTATCTTCTTTTGTGTATATATATATATATATAAATGACCATATACTTGACTCTTAGAAAATGCGTTCATACCATTTTCACATTTCTCTCCTGAATAAGGATCCGGACAATCGCAGGTCATCTTTCTGCCTTTCGTTTTGCAAATTCCACCATTCTTGCAAGGATTTGGAGTACAAAGGCCTGTAAACGAAAAAAAATCACAGACTGCAACTAAGTTCTAGACAAATATTGCTGTGTCTTTTTGGAGTAAATTAAGTTGTTCTTACTAGTTTCACACCTTTCTCCTGAATAAAGATCTGGACAATCGCAAACCGCTTTATCGCCTCTTACCTTGCATATTCCACCATTCTTACAAGGATTTGAAGAACATAGATCTGTAACAAAAGAAAACATTTTCCAGAAGGTAGTACATAATGAATTTTTTCAGTTGCTATGAAAAAAATAAAAGAAATTTACCACTTTCGCACGTGTAGAACTCTCGCACGTGCCACCATTTTTACAGGGATCTGAAGTACAAGGATCTAAAGAAATGGGAAGATCCATTTGGAACGCAGTTACAGACATAAGTCGCAACTTTGTTTTGGGGGTAAAAAAGATAATTTACGTCTTACCTTTCTCGCATAAGTCTCCTAGAAAAGAATCTGGACAGTAACAAACAGCTTTTTGGTATTTCATTTTACAAACTCGCCATTCTTACAAGGATTGGGAGTGCAAACATCTATAGACACAGAAAAATTACTTTGAAATTTTCTTACGGATTAAAGGTAGATTTTTTTTAACTTAGGAAATTGTCCAATTTCTTAATCCTTCGCATTTGTTTTGTGACAGGAGAGTTCTCGCAGCACAATAAAAAACAGTGCATATGTACACAGTGCGCTTTTTAAAGCTCTTAATTGAACAAATGTCGTTGAAAGGTCTTGATAAACCATTATAAAATCTGTGGTTAAAACTTCTGACCGTTAAGGTTTCGTAGGTGATATTCTTTCTGCTCCTGTGTGTTCGTCCTTGTGTGATGAACTGGAGTTCATTTCCCCATCTCTCCTGTCGACTAGTGGTGAAGATGGTCGTGCGGTCCTCCCGTCTCGTGGTTCCGTGAACTGTGCTAAATCGTTAGCTATTTATTTTCTGTTTAGAACTATTTGCGATGGGGACGCGGATTTACTTGAAAAAGACTCTTATGATTATTTGGACTTCGTGAGACCATTAGATCTCAAAGAAAAGATTTCTGCATCCTGGGATAAAATGTTAGCTACAGGAAGAACAGAGGTGCGAATTCGCAACGGGCATCCGAAACCGCAGACAGGCGGAAATAATCCTCCACCACGTGGAAGGTACGTGCAGACTTCTTAGTGCCAGCAGTAATTCCTTAATTCTCTCTACAGTACTATTGAAGAGATGGATTCTTCTGGTAATCTTGATTCTAGTTTTGATACGATTAATGTTGATGCTGATAATGATTTAAATGCTCATAGTATAGATTGTAATGCTATTAACATAGGTGGGGTTTCTTGTAGTAGTAAACTCCGGAAGTGTTGTAAAAAATCAAAGAATCGTGAAAACAATGCTAAAAATGATGACGGCTTTGCTATGCCAAAACACACGGCTAACCCTGTCAGGACTACTGTTCCTTCTAGTTGATTTTGCAAACACAACTGGAGGCCTGAGTCGGTACAGGGAGCTTACTCAAAGCTATGGTCGTGCGTACATAGAAAATAAAACAAAGATAAGGAAGGTTAACTTTACCCTTCATTTCTCACAGCGCACAGCCGTTCCCGCACTTCGGGATACAGATACCAACACTTATGGTCTAAAATGTATAAAATAAGAAATAAACTAACTTAGCTAAATAAGAACTAAACTCAGATGCTTTACAGAGAATAGTAACGCGAAGATTGGCATTTTAATACTACGTATATAGTGAACGGAATGCAAAGACTACAATACGTCTTCAGATATCAACGAGAACTACGTTCTGGCCTCAAAGGCAGACATGAGGCAGCGAGAAATCTCTCTCTCTCTTACTCTTGGCTAAAAGCCATGTCTTAAATACTTCTACAGTTTGCAAAATCATTTACATAAATAATTCTCTTTCACGCTTGTTCTAGCCGGAAATGGAAAAAAGAGAATATAACGACGTTTTAAAATAAGATGATCGTTAGTAAAACTTAAAATCTTTAGAACCCGAGCAAAATATTTAAACCTTGTAAGGTTTATCCCAAGTTTATTAAGAGTTATTTTAAGTTTTGTATCTTTCCTATATTATTCTAATTTCAGCTTACAATTTCCTGCCAGAATGTAATTTCAGAAACGCAGTAAATGCAAATGAGAAAGAGTACTATTTAAGTCGATATTTCACCGACTTCACGAGAGAAAGTCTGATTCCCTGACTAACGCGCGTTTGCCTTTGGCTAATTTCTCTCTTAGTTACTACGCTCGGCCATACCTTAGGCCCTTGCTTGGCCTCGCCGATTTAATTAACACTTAGGGGCCAACTAGTTAGATTTCTGATAGCTTCGGCTATACCTTTCCAATAGCTTAGTCAAGATAGTTTAGTTGAAATTATTATTATTTTAAGTTCAAGCTCGAGTGGAGGTTTTGTGTAAAGTTCCAAGTAGGAACTGATTGTAAATATACTGAAAAATAAAGGGAGTGAAAAATAAAGGGTTGTGAACCTTCCTTAAGTCTTATGTGTTTTGTTCACACAGTTAAGCGGTTATTCGCTTGTTAGTGTTCGTGGGGTTCTAAGTTAGAACTTCACAATTAAATGAGTAAACCCCACATTTGGCCCCCGAAAGTATTCTTAGCGAACCATGCCGCTAGGTAGTGAACATTTCTCGTTGACCCCTCCCACCTTTCAGTTCCCTCAGGCACAACCAAACCCGATGGAGGGATTCGAATTTATCTTAGAAACGATGAGAGCGGCGATGAAGCCAACAGCAACGTTTGACGGCAAAGGATCCGTAATGACCTTTCTGGAACAACTGGAGTTACACTTCTCGTTATATCCTGTGAATCAGCCCCAAAGAGTTATCATCACTACGTTGAACTTAAAAAACTCAAGCCCTCAGCTACTATACGAATATTGGCAAGAATGTGTTCGGGGATCCAGGATCCGGAACGTACACTTCGGAAAACTTTAAAAATTTCCTATTAAAAGCATTCCCAGTTGTAAAAGACCGCGCAAGCCTCGAATCAGAATTATTCAGTAAATAGCAAATTAATGTCGACGAATTAACAGATTTCATCTTCAGGAAAATTCCTATTGTCAAATTATTATATGGGAAAATGCCTGACAATGAAATCATTGAAATAATTTTGCCGCGGATGCTTCCGTTAATCCAAGACTTTCTTGAATTTAGAAATCCGTAAACGCTGGAAAGCTTATTTGAACTAGCTGTCAAATTTCAGAGTAGGCGAACGGCGCGCGTACGAAGAATTTTATGCAGTATTCAAGATTTCACACTCAGACGAAACCTCAAGCTCAGTAGAATTCCTGTCGACAAGAGACGAAAGTAGCAAAGCCGGATAGAAGGAAAGCCGTCAGTCCAAAGCGTGGGGAAAAAAAAGCAGTTGGACCAAGGGAGCGAAAAAATTGATTTAAACTAATCACGGTGACTAGAAGGAGGGTTAAGTCCCCCGGTGAGAAGGCAAATACCTCAGAAATCAAGCTGAATACGGTAATCGTACAAAATTTGGCCTTTCCAGAAATCCAAATACTACTAAACGACGTCCCTACGACCGCCTTACTGGATACCAGGGCTCAATGCAGCTTCCTGTGGCAGGATTTTTTAAAAAAGCATTTTCGTCGTTACAGACTGTTTAAGACAACGGGAGAACGCGTGACTGCTGCCCAAGGCAAACAGCGTGTCTGCTTGGGAAATGTAAGGCTGCAAGTTCAAATAAAAAATGACACGCAAAAAATTTATTTTCTTATAGTAAAGAATTTACTAATGCAGTCATATTGTGGTTGATTTCTTACGCGCAGCTAACGCAAAAATTAATTTTAAAGATTCTACCTTACAGGTCCTTAAAATGAAAGTTGAAGAAGCCGCCATGCCGGAACTTGAGCTGAATCACCTCGAAGAAGGGGAAAAACAAACAATCCAAAAATTGGTAAGACATTTTTCGCAATTATTTGACGAAAAACCTGGCTTCTGCCAGATTGTATCACACGCGATTGATACTATTAATGCGAATCCAGTTCCTTCCAAACCTTACCGTTACGATCGAGTGAAAGAAGATATTCTCGAGCAACGCATAAAGAAAATGCTCGAAAACAAGATAATTACGCCAAGTACCTACCCGTAAAGGACCGTTATATTATTGTCACAAACTTACCAGACAAACAGGTATGCAGTTAAACAGAGAACGATCGCCCATTCAAAGTGGTAATAGGGGCTACAAGTTAACTCGTCTAAGGAGCAAACTAGAGTTACGTAGCCTCGGATTCACATTTAAAAAAGTGGCTCAGTTGTTTAGAATTAAAACTAGAAAGCTATTACCGCTTTATCACATTAGCTGCAAATGGTTAAAGGTGTCTAACGTATCTATATGATTACTCAATTACTACAATTTATTGTTTCAGTTGTTCCCTACAAAGTAAGAGGCGGCTGGTCTAGTCTCCCAGTTGCCAACATTTTAGTCGCACTTCTGATATATGTTTTTTAAAACGAAGGTGCTTTAAACGTGCAGGACCGCAAAAACGTCGGTTGTACTGATAAAAATTTGCAGCGGTTAAATGTTGCAATTGTGGTCTAACTGTCCATATAGCAAGTTTCTGTCATTGTGACAAATGTCCTAAATTTCTCGCTCTTAGTGTGTCTTCTAGGGCCAAACAGAAGCTAATACCTGCTGACAAAAATACTAATGACATAAACTACAAGCATTTCGTTCGCAGAATGTGGTTAGCATCTACTTAATCTGTTAGCATTTTGCTAAATACTCAATCGGTGGTTGTATACTTGGTTTTCTTTTGTACTCGTTGAAATTTGGCTGAACACTTTACATTTTATTCCTATTACTGGCCCTAAGTTGTTTCTACTTCTTTACATCCTTTTGTTCATCAGCTCAGCAGCTTCAATTTTATTGTATTTTTAGCGAACTGTGTTTATTGCAACAATCTTCCTCCTCCGGAACTCTGAACTTTAATGGACGTATAAATCTTGGATTTATTTACATGCAAAATTGACTTCGGAACTTTTAAGTATTCGATTAGGGTAGGGCATTGTGCCCAGCCGCCATGGTTTCTAAACACCATTGCACAGGAATGCTGTGTGCACAAAATTTTAGGTTTTCTTTTGGGGGGTTGAAATTCCATCAAATATATCCAATGTTAATTCACATTTTTTACAGCGTCATTTTAGTTTGCTTTTGGTAAAATATAACATATGTTTTCAGGGGTTTGAAAGCTGAGGAAAGAATAAATTTTCCCCGTAAATTGGGAAAAATAGCAAAGGCGACATTTGAAGTGTTGTATGGAGCAGTGGTCTCAAACCGGCGACCCCCGAAGCAGTTTTATGCAACTCGCGAATACATTTTAGTCAAGTACTTTCTGTAAATATGATGCCACAGATGTTTCCAGGATGCTTCACAGGATTCCAGATGGATAATGTTATTTAAACAGTAATTAAAACAGTCAACATTACTCGTGGACGAGATCTGAATCATCACGTTTGTTGCATTGAAAGCAAAGAAATTGTACAATATAATGAGCCTAGGTAGTTATTCGAGGAGATATATTAAAACAGTTTTCCATTTAGCAAATGAAATAAAAATTTTCATGTCTAAAAATAAAAAATCGTGAACGATATATATATAATTATACACTCACAATAAGAAATTAAATGTCAGTTTGACATTGAACGTTTCAGAATTCGTTTCAGAAGGTTCTCCATCCGTCTATGGCATATCGCCAATTTTGTAGCTAAATGTCGCCAAACTGGCAATTTCTAGACAAATGTGGCAACTCTGTTTTCCCTTGCCATTTTCTGGCAAACCTAAACTTGCTTTGAGAGGGAGCCATCTTACCGCGCCTGCACATTTCGTAACAATATGAAGTGAGATCATAGCGCGTGGCTAGCTTACAATATCTTGGTTTGCAAATAATTAATAAGATAGCGCAAGTCTTCAAATAAACAACAAAGTCACACTCTTCTATCTTTCAAATTCAGGAAATCGAAGTGATAAGTTAGATCGAAGAAAGCTTTTTAGCTCTTTATATACTTAATTTTAACCAAGTAGCTATCAAACATTTTTTATGTAATTAAAACATATTTAAATGGTGACATCCAGTTTCATGAAAACTTTAAAAGTCAGTTTCTTAAAGAATGCAACCCATGCAATTAACAAGTTCTGGCTTCTGGCCTACATTAACTGAAAAAAATCTTATAGCGAAATGTGATTATTAGAGAAACTTCCGAATAATCACAGACGTTCTTCTTAGTGGTCAGATAAACAAACATCATTAATTAAAAAGATAAACTTAATAATGAGTGCGGTCAAATTAAGAAACGTTCTCCTTATGGTGAAAGTTTTCTGGCATCTTCCATCATTTTTGGGGGGGGGGATATTTTAATAATACCCTAAGATACAATTGCTTTCCTAGTTGAATACAGCAAATCACAAAAAAGCTATCTTCCTAAACGAAAGGATGCTTATTTTAAGGAATTTAAGTGAAAATGGATTGTATTTACGTTACACATGGGTGAAAACACAAAAACCTCATGCAGTCATCGCTTTCACTAGGTTTCAAATCCAACTTGACTTGCGAAATGCAACCAAAAGAAATTTCTCGCAAGTATCAAAATTTTGATTTCAGATAGAAAACAAAATATAAATTTGAAATTTTTCTCCGCATTATTATTATTATTAGTGTTTATTATATTTTGATAAACATCTTGAGGAATTAGGTACTCAAAATAGAAAAAAGAATTTATCCCAAAGAAAGAATCTTATCATTTTAGCCAGGAAGAGAAGGAAAAAATTAAAAGTTATTAAATTTAAATTATTAAACGCTTGGGAGCTAAAAATATATATAGGAAAATCACTGTGGGAAACAGAAATGAATATTATTGAAATAAAGTTTCAATTAAACAATATTCGAGGCAAATTATATTTTAAAACTATAATTTCCAGTCATATTAACTTAACGCAACACATGGCACACGCTCGTAGCATAAGATTATAAAAAGGTGATGACCATATATTAGGGTATATACGGCGAAATACTTATGTGTATACATAACGAGCACAGAAATAAATATAAATTCACTCTGATTATGTTAAAAAAAAATTCGGCAGTCAGCTACGTTTTAGAACGTGTATTCGGCCGACGTGCAGTTTGAGTTTCAGACTACTGGTGTAAAGGACATGGGAACCAAGCATTAAAACGATCCAAAGTTTTTCTCTAGAACAGACGATTTCGGGGTGGATGCGAAGGCGCCTAGTAATAAATCCATAGTCGCGTATTGGAGTTTCGAGTGAATGAAAACATCGAAAAGGTTTGATGATTGTTTCTTAAAAAACGCCAACCGTCTTATCGAATGGTAGCTGATGAGCTTAATTAGCAGTAAAAATTGAACACACAAATGTTTTGTGTGACGAAACAAGAACATTGCTTTCGCTTCTCAAGAATTGACTACAGAAGAGTACGGAGAGTAAGATATGGGCGAGACACCAGAATTTCACCAATATTTGTGCAAGTTAGTCCTAATGTACTAACTATACAGCTCGGTCCCAATTTTGATGAAGACACCATACTACAAACTCTTTCTTTATCCCCAAACAGCTGTAGAGGGCTTTCGGTTCGCCAGTATTTTAAGTGTCCTCATGACGCACAGACATTATACGCTTACAATAATTAGAGTTTAGTATTGGATGATAAAGAAATAAATTTTAATTTTACAACCTTTACTTTTTTTCGTCTTTAATAATGCAAGTTCCTCTGTTCTTATAATGATTTAACTTTGATCTGTTCTTACAATGATCTACAAAGTGAGAAAAAATACGTTTCCAAGCAAATATAGCAATAGATTTCACTTTTTTTCAGTTATTATTCTTTAGGATTAAGGATTATAGGAGAATCAGTTTTTACCAATTTCACATGTCTCTCCGGAATAAGGACTTAAGCAATCACACACGATTTTTCTATTTTTGATCTGGCAGGTCCCGCCATTCTTACAAGGATATGAAATACAAGGATCTACAGACATGAGAAAGGTTGTTTGGAATGCAAATTAACGAAAAAAACTCTTTTTACATCTTTATTTATTGCTTTAATAAAAGAGAAGTATAAACTCTTACCCTTTTCGCATCTCACTCCAAAATAAGGATCAGTGCATTTGCAAACTGCTTTTCTATACCTTATAACACAGGTTCCACCATTCATGCAAGGGTTCGAAGTGCAAGGATCTGTAAAGTGAGATAAGGTAGTTTTGCTGACAGATATATATAAAGTATGTATTTTGGGCTTAAGACATAGAAAATAGGCCTCTTACCTTCATCGCATTTCTCTCCTGAGTAAGGATTTCGACAATCACAAACCACTTTACCATTTTTTATCTTGCATGTCCCACCATTTTTACAAGGATTAGAATTACAGGGATCTATAAATAAACAAAAGTTTTCACTGAAAATCATAAAATAATTAGTGAACTAAAAGGAGAAAATAATTTATCGTACTGTTTATGAGAAAAAGGGATTAAATAATTCTGTTTACGAAATTCATCTACAATTTTACGTCACGAATAATAAATGCGTGGAGCAAGAATATATTAATAAAGGTAACAGTTTATACCTTCGATACTATAACTCGATTAATGGATTTCGTTATTTGGGTTCTAGTATTAGTAAAATAGGGGTTCTGCATCAGGAGGCTTGAAGCGTGTCAGTAACGTCACACAGAAGGCGTGGCCAGTGATATCACAACAGAGGCCGAATCCAATGACGTCAAGAGTGGAAGTGAGTTGCTTTAAGCTACTGGTTGAGTTATACGTCTTCTGCTGCTTTGGTAAATTTAGTTTTTGCAAAATTGGTAATAGATCACGGGACTTTTGCTACAGCTTAATTTTGGATTTGCTCATTTGAGATTTGCTCATTTGCCCTCTGTTGACGAAAAAGAGAATAATCTATTTTAGAATTTTTCTTCAGTCTGTCGTTAAAACCATTCAGTACGTGTCTCTGAAACAATATACATTATGAGAGAAAAAGTAATAAAAAGACCTTGCCTCTAATGACAATTCATTATCTCATGATAATAAAATTTCTTATTTTTTTAATTTATTAGTCTACTAACTTTTATTTTTAAATTTTTATCTGTTCTAGTTTTCCAGGAACTTCTAATTCAACTTACTTGTTACATTATCTGTTCATAATAACATATTTACTGCAATTTTTAAACACTTAACGTTCCTAATTTTTAAAAGAAACTAAGAATTACTTACATCACATGTACACAGAAATTCTTAAAACCAATCTTTTCAATATCATACCCAAATTACCATTTTTCGAATGTGAATCCAGTGTTCAATGGCTTTACTCAGTTGCAGTTCTTTAAATTTTATTTTAACACCTTATTTTAAATTCTAATATACTTTTTTTAAATTGTAGCATGTAAATTGAACCTGTTTATTCGAATCTAACACAGTACCAACTTAATTCACTATCTAAACGCAATGTCTTTCACTTACATTCTATTTTATAATACTGCAATTTTCCTTAATTAGAAAGGTGAATATTTAATTTTTAGCCATTTCAAAATAGGGCTAGCATATTTTCACAAACATAATCGTCTTCTGTTCAAAACATCCCTTAACCTATAACTGATTTTGGGATATAAAAGAGACCCCTATCATGCACTGCTCATTTGTAAACATCTTTCGACATTTCAGCTTTTTAGAACTTCTTTCACAAGTATTTCAATGTCATTAGAAAATATATTTGATAATTTTACCAAACTTAAAGGCGACATATAGTATAAGGATTTTTTTAGTCACATTTATAACACAAATAAACACATTTTATGATAAATATGGACACTTAGAATATTGCATTTTAATCTCATGTAAGACACGATTTTCATTAATATACAGATTTCCTTTTGATTTATTTGATCATACACTACAGAAAATGTTTATTTCACAAATTCAGCTTTTTAACGAAATACACAAATAAAAGCTGAGATACACCTGCTGTTTTTAAGAAAATGCTCCTGTACTTTTCTCTTCATAACGTCGATTTTCTTTAGTTTACTAATTCCTATAATTCTTTTATTAACTAGTACGGCATTTTCTTATGAACGAAAGATAGTCAAAAACGTGACACATTGAACCGAAGAAAGACAGAGATATTTTACCCCAATCTACACCACATTTTATATATTCAACAAACACATCTAAGTCTTGATCATTCTCTTTGTGTTACAGAAAATCAACTTAATTACGAGCATACCATTAAGGCATGTGATTTTAGTAGACTTAATGCAATAACAGAGTCAGTTGGTCTTCGTATTTGCAATGTTCGTGTAAGACCCTGCTCCATTCGAATGTGGAGTAACAAATCACTTTTTCTTTTAAACACTTCTGAACACAGAGTATAATATCTAAGATAAAAAGTTTCTTATTGTTTCAAAGAGCTATCATTAGGAAATCGTTTTGGACAGCTACTACACTGGTGTGCAAAAATTAAGGACGAAGTAGAAAATTAGCATATCAGTTGAACGAAGAGGCAGAGCGGACAGAAAGACCAATCAGGAGATTAAGTAAGGTGATGTACGGTAGCACATGCGCAGATATGCAGGTAGACGTAATGGGGGAGTGTCTGAGTAGTATAAAGCATGTTATCGGTGTAAGATCAGTATTTCTGGCAAAGAGATTGCACGCCGTATAGCAGTTAAAATCACACCGAGTTGCTGCCTCAGCGAGAAATGGCGAATAATCAATGTGTTAGACGACATCTGGATGCTTTTACCCGAGGTCGAATCATTGGGAAGTTGGAGGAAGGCCGCAGTGTGACAAGTGTGGTTGCAGAGTTCGGAATTGCTCACAGCATCGTTTCACGACTTTGGAGACAATTTCAAACTACAGGAACAGCTATCCGGGGGTTTAGTAGTGGTCGTCCACGAGGAACCACACCCGCAGATGACCGGTATATTGCCTTACAGGCCAGAAGAAACAGGCGGCAGACAGCGGGAGAAATCGCTAGACACACGACACAGGCGACTGGACGACCGATATCGCGTTTTACCGTGGCCAGAAGACTGCACGGTGGTGGTCTGTTTGCACGACGCCCTGTACGGTGTGTACCTCTAACGCCTGCCCATCGGAGAAGGCGTTCTCTGTGGTGCCGGGAACACCGGAATTGGAGAGACAATGAATGGGGACGAGTACTCTTTACAGATGAGAGCAGATTTAGTCTGAGTTGCGATTCTAGACACATACACATCTGGACAGAGCGGGGAACACGCAATAACCCCTTCAACATCATCAAAAGGGACTGTTTTGGAGGTCGCGGAGTTCTCGTTCGAGCAGACATAATGCTTGGTAGCCGGACCGACCTTCATATCTCCCAAGGAGGTTCGTCACCTGGGACTGCTATTGTAACGAGGTTCTTCTTCCTTACATGCGTCTTTTCACAAGGGCTATGGGTCCTCAGTTCCTCTTCATGGACGACAACGCTCCACCTCATCGCACAGTTACTGTCGAAGAGCTGTTGGAGAGTGAAGATATTGAACACATGGATTGGTCGGCAAGGTCTCTGGATCTAAATCCCGTCAAGCATGTACGGAACTTACTAGGGAGACCCGTGGCAGCACGTAACTTATCGCCAGTAACGATTCCGAAACTGCGATTGGTGCTACAAGAGGAACGAGCAGCAGTGTCTCAACAGCTCATTAACAACCACATATCCAGCATGCATAAATGATGTGAAACCTGCCTAGCAGTCAGGGGAGATCATATCCCCTATTAAAGACCGGATGTTTCTTGCTGGACACCCATCACAGGGATGTTTCGGCCTTCAGTCGCATTGCGCTCCATGCTACTTTTTCAATAAAGCTTCTTTTTATCCCTCTGATTTCTCTTTTAGTAAATGTTGCTTATATTACTCATGTCCTTACGTATTGGGGATCTTACGGTATTAAATGTGTTGATTTGGAAAGCTTTTGTACAAAGTTATATTGAAAAAACCTTCTCGTCCTTAATTTTTGCACACCAGTGTATATTTTAAAAAAATTCATGTATCTCTCCAAATCCTTTTTACTGGGAAAAACGTCCGAAGATTCATTAAAACTTATGAGATGTGAAGCTTCATGTTGTCTTAAATTATCCATTTCACGAAATATCTTTAAGTATGATTTTTACTTAAAAGCAACGTTATGAGTTCTCATACGTCTCTGTATATCCCTTTCATATGAATTATACGGAAATGTCTAAATACGCAGGAAATTAAAACAATTCAAATGTGAAAAAAATTTTATTTGTGTCTGTAATGGAATAAAATATTAGAATTCTGAATGGTGAAAACTATGGCAAAGCACGATAAGTAAGTTAAACTATAGAACTATGAAATACAGACTAAGGAAAAAAAGAAAAGTTACTAACATCAGAAAAGTAATTAACAGTTACAAATCTAAACTGCTTAATTTAATAAATATTGGGCAGTGGAAGGAACATATTGTTAATCATGTAAAAGAAATCAGAAATTTTCAATAGAATTAAGTAAAATAGCTAAGATTAAGGAAAACAAATGTTTCTTTACAAGCAGAACATATAGCAATTAAATCACAATTAAAGATCGTAGAAAAACTTATTAAAGCTAAAACAAATAACAAAAAAATTAAAAATTAAATAATATGATCAAGAATGATCATACGTATATATATATACGATGGGAAAATATAAGAAATAATTTAAAATTCAAAATATGTTGAAAACTAAAACGTTAAAAATAAAAAAGTGCGAAATTGCACCTAAAATTAAATAATGCAGGAAATAAACAGCCAATTAAAACTTAAAGTATGCTTCAAATTAGGCGAAATTGCACCTAAAATTAAATAATGCAGGAAATAAACAGCCAATTAAAACTTAAAGTATGCTTCAAATTATGTAGGATATAGGACAGAAGTCGGCAAACTGTGACTCGCGAGCCAAATGTGACTCTTTCGCTCCTTGAGTATGGCTGCTTTACAAAATAGTGTTGTTTAGCGAAATTAAGTTAATTAGGTAATTATTGAGTTATCAAAATATAATCTTTCATTTCCCAAATTTATACTACACAACGTGTGTTTGACATAATTTCTGCGTAATTTTCTTTTATCTTAATTAGGGTTTTTCATCCTTAAATTTCGACATTCTTAGCTTTCGTCATTCGCAAAATTTGTAAACGGCAGACAATGGAACTTGTGTATTTTCCACGCAATATCTGAATTTAAAAATACTTAATTTGTGTTCACATAATTATGATTTATACTGCTAGAAGCAGAACAATTTTATTTTCAATTTGAGACTACTTTCGATCCAATTGTTAAATTAGTTTTGGGGTTATGGCAATTTAATTAATTAATTTTCCATCTTTCGGGGGATGGGGGATGAAGTTTTCAGAGTTCGAATTCTTAGTGTTTCTTTCCACTGATAAGAGCATTTCCGGCGAAGGAGTTATATGTTTACCACATTCCATTGTCCCCTGGTGTGGGCTCAGTGAACTTAGTTGTTTTGACTTCTTAATTTGAGACTTAGCAGAGGGTTGTACTAATTCTAGTTTTTGAATCAAATTTAAATTATGGCTGAACTTGTTGCAGTGTCAATAGATTTTAATAGTGGAAGCGAAATGTGTTTTGGAATGTAAACTTTGATACTAGTGGAATTAGAATTTACATGTGTGAGTTTAGTTTGTGGAGATTTTTGCGAAGAATTTTGATTTGATTTGTTGAGATTTTAAGAGTAATTTTTCCGCTTAAGATTTATATTAAGCGTTTCTCTTTCAAGTTGGTTGTCCTTCGAATTTCTTTTGGTTTTCTTGTTTTCTGGTTGACACTGTGTGGTTATCTGACAAATTGTGATTGCTCTAGAAGCTTAGTGTATGTAGAGGAGTTGTGTTTTGAAGTGATTTAAGAAGAGTATAGAATTGAGTTTTGTGAGATTTAAGGATTTTTGGAGATTTTGATTTTTGAGAAGTTTTAGTTTATGCACTGCCTTCTGTGAGTTTTGCATTTTTGTGCCTGCAGTTCTTGTAGTCTTGTTGTCACCATGCTTCCGATTGCTACCGAGTGTGCAATGTATGCACTTCATTTTCTTTACTTGATTACTCTTCGGAAAACTTGAGTTTTGTTTTGAGAATTATTTTGTTTCTTTCATTAGAGTTGTGTTTGATTGCAGCCTTAGTTCGGTACATCACCTTTTTACTAGACGTGGTTTCTGAGTTAGTCTATCAACTGGTCTGGCGGTTTGCTTAGAGAGTCATAGCATTGTCCATTAAATTGCGATACTCTCCCGACTTACATGGAAGCGGTATAGTTTTCTCTACGTCTCTTCATATCTGTTAAGGGTATGGATAACAACTGTTCTTCGTTGCGACTCACTTCTTGGTGAAACTTGATTCAGTTTGGTTTTCTCTCTAAATTGTGGCAAACTTTTTGTTTGACACCTTCTTGTGGAAATTATATGTGCTTGGTTACTTGCTTCAGTTCAGCTGATAATTTTCTTTTGGTCTCACTGTTGTTTGATTTTCTCACTGTTTTGATTTTTTTTTGGAAGTTTGTGATTAGGAGTGTTTTGATTTTGATTTGTTTTTGTAATCTTTGGTTATGTTTAAAGTTTTGGTTTAAAAATTCTGCAGTTTTCAGTTCTGATTGTATCTTGGTTTTGATGCGCATTTTGTATCACTGATTTCCGTGGACTTCCTGTACAGTTGTATTCATGAGCCTTATTTGTCTTTGGTTTTGGTTTCATTTTGGTGACCGCTCTCACTTTGAGTTTTTGTAAACGTAGTGCCATTGTCTCTGTGCCTCTGAAAAAATTTTGGCTTAGCAAAAATTTTTTCCCTTTTCATGGGAGGAATGTTGTGTAGCGAAATTAAGTTAATTAAGTAATTATTGAGTAATCAAAATTTAATCATTCATTTTCCAAATTTATGCTATACAAAGTGCGTTTTACTTAATTTCTATGTAATTTTGTTTTATCTTAATTGGGGTTTTTCATACTTAAGTTTCCATATTCTTAGCTTTCGTCATTCGCAAAGCTTGTAAACGGCAGACAATATTTGAATTTAAAAATACTTAATTTGTGTTCACATATTTATGATTTATACTGCTAGAAGCAGAAAAATTTTATCTTCAATTTGGGACTACTTTCGAACCAATTGTTAAATTACTTTTTGAGTTATAGTAATTTATTTGATTAATTTTCCTTCTTTCGGGGATGGCAAATCTTAATGATGGCTGCTGAAAATATCCTACATTTTGGTTATTCATTCATCTACGTTATGCTTGCTGAATTCCTGGGAAAATGAGGGATGGCTGCCGTGTCCACGTCTCCCGTTAGCGTGAGCTCTCTCCAGCTAGAGTCCTTTACGTAGGCCCACGTACCGGTAAAGTTTTTCGATGGTGATCCGTTCCAGGCTGCCGGGAGCCGACGACCCTTGCTGGAGGACAGAATGCTGTGTCACCGTCGTCTGTTTCCTTTCTTTTAATGTGTTAATATTAATAAAAAAATATGTTTTCTTAATCGTAACTTTACGCAAACTTGTTAGAATTAATTGTTAGAAGTGTTCTTCCTATTTTAAAAATGTAAATTATACTGGCTTAATTTTAGAATAATTTTTGTTTCAAAGATTAGACTCGTTGAGTTTTGTTTTAAAGATTTGAGTGTGAATTTGAAATTTTGTTTTATTTGGTGGGCATACTGTATTTGCTGAGGTTAAATTAAATTATAAACTAAAATAGACTTGTTTAAGTTTAATACTCTTAACTCCCCCCAAAAAAGGTCTCTGTTGGAAATCAGTTTAATGAAGAATTAAGATAAAAATTTTATAGATTGCTCTGAATAGTAGAATTCTTGTATTTTCTGTGCAGTAATAAGATGAAAAGAATACAATTTTTAGGAAAAAATAGTTTTCTTTAAAAGGTTTAAATTGCTAAGAGATGAAATAGTTATGTTGGATTAATAGATTAATAGGTAGTTACTTAAATTTGAAGGTGTTTATTTTTATGAAATTACTGAATTGTTAGAACAAATAAATGTTTCGCTATTAATGTTAGAATTTTCTTAGATTATTTTCACCGTCATAATTTGATCTGTTTGAAAAATAAACTCTAAGGTTTTTCTTAAAATTTAATATTGATTATTGTGTTTTACATTTTTAAAAATACATGATTTATCTTAGATTCCCTAGCATCAAGATTCATGGGTTGTTTAGGTTAAAATTCACAACGCAATGTCTGGTTAGGATAGTTAGTTTTGAGGCAAATTGTTAACTTTGTTCTGTGGTGTCCTTCCTACAGGCACCATTCAGCAATAGCGCATGCGGGCGCGCGCAGGTAAAAGCAATAAATTCTTGAAAATACAACACAAAGGGCGTCAAATTTTAAGCATGAAAACATTTCCGCCAGTATTATTCTTAGAAAATTTTGTTAGTACGGCGTTTTGATTGTCCTGATTATACATGAAATCGTGCTATCGTAGTAATTGTCATATGCCAAATTTTAGCTAATGGAATGCTTTGAATTAATATACCATTCAATGGCAATTTTAACTAAATAACGTAAAAATGAAGCTTAGTTCCAAAATATCAGGATTTTTAGCTTCTTGAACCTTTCAAATTTGAAGTTTTTCCCAGTGTCTGAAACAAGAATTTTCCTAACAACTGAATTTAGGCAGCATAAAATACATAAACGATGTTTGGGTTGCATATAACATGAAAAGACTTCAAATTGGAAATGTCTAAAAACTAAAAAGCCGGATATTTTGACACGAAATGTCATTTCTACGTTATTTGGTGTATCATGTTAAAATTGCCATTGTACTGATTCTAAGATTTGTTCTGATACATTGATAAATTGAGTTCAGTTCAGTAGCCCATTCATTAATCACGAGATACTTACTTACCATTGTGTCATTCATCAAGAAACACTTTGTGCGCAGACATTTCCAGAAGAAATTTGCAAAGTTATGGAATTGGTAATTTGAGACTATGAACTCCATTATAGCTGCAGCTGTTAATCATCGCCAGTTTAAAGAATTTTATGTGAAATAGAGAGTGAGTACGCAGATTTTCTGGTGCATAAAAAAGTACATTGGCAAAGGGAAACATTTCGTGTTTTTATTAACAAAAACTAAAGCATTTCTCCTTGAAAAGGGTATTTATTATCCAGAACTAACGAACGATCAGGATATGCCAAAATTTTATTTCATAGTAGACGTTACGCTTCATCTAAATCAGCTTATCATCAACTGCAGGAAAAATGAAACACACTTTTTTCGAGAAGTTATTTCATTTGAAAACAAATTATCTCCTTCTGCTTAAGATACTGAAAGAGAAACTTTGATTCACTTTCCGAGCGTGTTGAAACATCGCCTAGACAACAATTCTGATGTTGACATTTGCTATTTCAAAACAACAATTTTAAATATGAAAAAAGTTTTTTTCAGCTGGTTTCAGAAATTCAGAAACAACAAAGCGAAGTTAGCGTTTGTTAAAAGCTTCTTAATACTACTGTAACAGAATTAATTTTACTCCCTATAATACTGTTACCCATTTTGTATGTAGTTAGATATTTTTAATAGAATTATAATTAAAATTGTTTTATTTCCTAGTGCAATGCAGCGCGTGACATATTTTAAGAGAGAGCTATCCCGCAAAAGTAAAAATAGAAGAGCACGTGCATTTAACATTGATTGATATTTAGTTTGCATAAATGTAATTGACTACTATGTTAGCTGTAACCGTAATGCTTCTCTTTTTGCTTTTCAGAAATTGCTAGAACTGTTTATCGTGGCCGATTTAGAAAGCTATGGAAGCCAGAGAGAAACATCTCAGCTCAGTTGTTTTAAGTGAGCTGTTGTCGTTTACTTCGCTGCTGTAATTTTGTTGTTCGGATTAGCTTTCTCTGTGCTTTGAATTAAGTTCTGTTTAACGTTCTAGTAGCTTAATGTATAGCTACTGTTTATATTTCGTGGTATTGCGATATTACGAATATCTTCGAGGAAAAATCCAGCTTTTTGTTATAGTTCTTGCGATAAGAATAAATTTTGTTAACTTTTTATCGGACTTAGGCATTCAGTCTATTACGAACTCGTACGCACGCAACAATACTGACATTGGCAACTTTGAAATCCAGTTGCTGGATTTAAAAACCAAAGAATTATGGAACTCGAAATTTGAAAATCTTAGCGTTAATATGGAAACACTGGAGACAAAGAAACGTGAGCTTACCTCACAGCACATGTGGTCTGGTTTGAAAGACTTGGAGAAGGAAGATATGTTTATTTTTAACGCATGGAATAGTATTCCTGACTGACATAGTCAGCTGAAAAAACTAATTAGGGAATTAAAGTTAATTTTAGGGAATGTTGTTGAGTGAAAAAAGATGTAGTGTTGAGAATTGATGGTTTGGACATTTAGAGAGGATGAAGGAAAGGAGATACAAGAAACGAGTATACAAGAGAAGTGTGGATGGGAGAGCTGGAAGAGGATCGACCTCAGAGAACGTACGTTGTTCAGATTCAGCGTCAGAATAGCCTAATTAAGTGAATAACAATATACCTACCTATATAATTTAAGTTTAAAAAATATGGCTCTCGAAAAGATTTCAATCGTTGAACTGTCGATAATTGGTTCTGTTGACTAGGGAGTTTGACGGAATAGGGGGAAAAAAGAATCTATCTAAAATTAAATAAAATATTACAAATTGGAAACGTTAGGTATTAAAAAATTACAGCCAATAAAGCCAATGAATATGTTATTATGAACAGATAATGTGAGAACTAAGTTAAATTAGAAATTCATGGAAAACTAGAAAGGATAAAAATTTGCACATAAATGTAAGAATAATAAATTTAAAAAAAAATGAAGAAATTGTATTCTCATGAGATAATGAATTGCCATTAGAACCAAGGTCTTTTTTATTACTTTTATCTCATAATGTATACATTGTTTTCAGAGATTCGCATTGAATTTATGTGTTTTAAATAAAAGCTTATTTTAAGAAAACTTTTTTCAATATTTATTCTTGTATACTTAATCACAAGTTTCTATCAAATTATTTAATCGAAAAACGTTTTTTAAACAATGAATAATCGCTCTTTCTGTTACATGAAATGGTCGAAACAGTCGAGCATTTTTTGGTGAATTAATGTAAATTCGTCAAAAAGTCAGAAAGAATTTTAAACATTTCATACAAGTTTCATTTAAAAGATTTTCCTATTCTTTTGGATTTTACTAACAGTAAAATTCTCAGGTTTTTAGTTTGTTTGTTAAACGGAGATATTTTTGAAAAAAATCACTTCACCACGATTGTATCGATATCGCCGAAGAGAGTACATGTCAAATTTGAGCTCGATAGCTTTTAAGAAAGTAATTCAAAAATCGATAATAAACCATTCACCACAGCAATAAACACTATAAATGAGCTAAATAAAAACATATAGAAAAGAAGAACATTTTACATTGCAACTCCTGATTCATGTGGGGAATTTGGCCATTCTGTATTTTACTTGTTACATTCACGATTCACCCCTAGATGTCTGTGACTGCCGTTCTGGTTTCTAGCCATCT